>QBDW01027829.1:0-10708 GCA_003261595.1 Maconellicoccus hirsutus | reverse complement strand
GATTTATAAACATCGGTTAGGGTTGCAAATAATTTATTTGTATTAGTTATCTACTCGTATGGTGATGGGATTTTTGCGCTGACGCTGGCGCTGAGGGATACTAACATCAAACGGACGGTCGAAATTGAAGCGAAGTTAGGAGCGCAACTGCCGACTACCTGTACCAACTAGGTGAGCTACCATACCAACAGTACGAATACGAAGGTACGACTTTCTGCGTGCAATCTTGAAGGTAGGTAGACTAGGTACATAAAACAATGAAAGGTTGCTGCTGACTGCTGTTACCTTCTGCTTTCCACATTTCTTAGGTTTTCTTATTTTCATATCACACTGTCATACGAGACTAAAAATACCTGTTTTATGAAATAGGTGGTGGTCGTCGTCGTCGTCGTCGTATGTGTAGTCGTACTTTTCGCGTTTTCGCATTTCACTTGATTTGCAAGAAACGATAAGTGATATTCGAGCTGAACCACGCACGCACACACGCGCATACATATCAATACCACCGTCCGCGTCCGTCAACTTTCTCGAATTATTCATTTAAACGTAAACGTAAACGTATCCGCATACCAAACCTCAAAAAAGAACTATCCTACACGACGCGACGAGCGTGTACATACCACATACCACATACTACATACTACGTAGGTAGGGTCGGGAATATCTCTGTACAAGTACTCGTAAATAAAAACTAAATCATGTACAAGTAAAAAAGTAACCTACCGATCTTTAACCATAGTCTTTTGCATAATTCGGGATTCTGATTGCATGGTTGAATGGCTACTTGTTTAGCTAAATCTAAACTCACGGTTAACGCCAAATCTACCGCGCTCTCCCATAATCCCAATAACGAGGACAATTGTACACACGCTTTTTTCAAACCATGTTCCTGACACAATTTCAAAGCGTATCTTATGTCATAATTCACCATCGATGCGTCTTGTCCTGCGATCGAAAATACATGCACAGTACACACACACACACAACATTAGACATTACATACTGTATGTACGTCATAGGTGATCACTGCTGATTAGCTAATAGCTAGAGCTACATAAATCATAGAAATACTCGTGCATAACGGGTACTACGCAGTACGCAACCTCCAACAAAAATGCAGTCTTGCCAACTGCCATTGGCTAAGCTACACGCCGTACGCGCGTATAATGCACGTACGTATATCTATACGTAAAGTATACCCAAATTCGAGAAAAGTATACTTTATATGCGAGCGAGCGAGCAGGTAAGTAAGTAAGTAAGTAAGTACCTAATACCTACGTTGTGTTCGTCAGTTCGAAACAACGTACATGTCAGTCGCCAAGGTCCTGAGCTGGAAGCTACGAGCTGGACTCCTCCAAAACGAGAAACCACTCGTCGTAGCTCCCTTACTAGCAACACACTAGGTATATGCGTACACACATACTCGTATTACACATACGTACGCATATCTACATACAGTAGGTAGATATACCAACAATATGCCATACCTTGAGTCTCCAAGTAGCTCATCAGTCTATCGGGTTTATGCCTAGCATACAACGTTATCAAATAATTATGCACAGATTCGTCGCGAGAATGTAACGAGTGCACGCAATACTCCAGATACCGTATCACTTCAAATGCCTGTTACAACAAAAACAAAGAATGGGTAGGTCCAGGTTCACAAATAGCTATACTTACCACACAGCACATTACATA
Organism: Maconellicoccus hirsutus; assembly: GCA_003261595.1. Taxonomy (NCBI): domain Eukaryota; kingdom Metazoa; phylum Arthropoda; class Insecta; order Hemiptera; family Pseudococcidae; genus Maconellicoccus; species Maconellicoccus hirsutus. The sequence continues at coordinate 9,010 of QBDW01027829.1, read as the reverse complement.
TACTACATAGTAGGTACATCTACATACATCTATCTATGTAGTATCTATGTACAACACTACACCTACTCGAATAATAATTATACGTCACAACCCCTCTCTCATCTCCACAACCACACGTCAAAATGATCGGTCAGGAGAAAATGTTTTTGAAAACTTATTCAAAAGCATAGCTAAACAGCGACTATTATAGGTTTATAAAGTATTATGTAATAATAATAATAATTAGCATTACCTGATTCGAATTGTCGCTGGGAATGATCAAAGATGAAAGAAAGGAAGACGGCTCTACATTTCGACCTAATTTAATCAACAAATCGACCGTTTCTTTAGGCGCTAGCGTAGCAAATTCTGTTAAAAACGACTTTGTCAGGTATTTTCGAATCGAAGACACCGATTCTTCTTGGAATATGCTGAGCGCTGAGACAAATAAATGAATAAAATAAATACGTAATCGCGTAGCGGGTAATTGGGTATGGCTAGTTGGGTACGGATACCCCCCCCCCCCTCTTTAGCGATAGCAGCAACTACCAAATGTACGCGTTTGCCTTTGCGTACATTATCATACGTACATTTACTAACACACAACACATACCAATACGTACACCTCTACTGCGTGCGCTCCGCGGTCGGTCTTTGATTTTGCCGAATTTTCACTACGTCGTACCCCTAAGTTTCGAATTAAAAACCGCCCGAGTTGAATATTTTTACACCCCTACCCCAATTGCAGCCGAGACCTTCCAAAATAGGACGGCTCTTTGCGTGCAACTCTGCCGCATTTCCAAGTAAGTTTTTCACGGCCGAGCTCTCAAAGATGCGATTTCACATTCTACCGTCTCCGTAACCAAATCAGGTTTCGTTACAATAACCAACCTGAACCTACTTACCTAGTGAAATTTAAAGGGAAAAAAAACGAGTTCAATCGAAACGAAAAAATACGCTACGGAGATGTATAATCAACATACTAAAATTTCAGCTAAATCCAGCATCCACCATCACCATCACCATCGCTCTACACTCTACACTATTACAGAACATAATCTACTCCTACTCCTACCTATACCTACGCTCGGTGAATAGACGGAATATACTGTACGTATGTAATTATGTGTTATGTACACTGCATACCTACTCGTAGTTAGTTACATACCGGAGTGTATTTGCCCTTCTTCCAAGTAATGTTTAATTATATTCTCGTAATCTTTGCCGTCAGTGGCTAACGCAACAAGATTGGTCATGTCGCCGTGACTGTTCAATACTTTGTAAATTACCTCTTTGTTCGTCTTCAAACAACTCTGTCGAGTAGCAGCACTTGGATTAGAGTTATCGCGCTCAGCCACTCAACTACTCGAACGCTACACCGCTTACGCCTACCGCCTACTTACCATTACTGACGGGTACGACAAAAAAGTACGCATTTCCTCTTCGAGCAGACGATATTCGTCCGCCTTGCTGTCGTCGTGTTTCATTCCAGCCAACTGCCTTTCGTATATCTCGAATAGCCAAAACACCACCACCGTAACGTGCGTACTTTCGACCGCTTTCAATTTGTTCAACATCTGCACATTACGCACACCATACATCAACTACATGTACACAATACGTCGAGACGTACTACCAGGCCTGGGCCTAGTTACGAGTACATTTAAAATTTACCATACAAAAAATACGCGAAACTTTTGTTCATCGTTTCGTTTCACACTCACCCGATGCAGGTACAATTTCAAAGCGTCCATTTGTTCCACCAGTAGAAATTTCAAAGCTATCTCTTCGAACGAAACGCAATCCAATTCAGAGTACAATGCGGCACTTTTTTCATACCTGCACGCATAGGCAGAATCATTTATTTAATCGGCCATCGTGTTGGGGGTGATACGCGTACGCGTACACGTACATGTATCGCTTTTCTTTTCTTTTCGTTTCGGTTCCCGTTCCCGTTCCCGTTCCCGTTCCCGTTCCCGTTCCCGTTCCCATTACACACTATTTTAATTTAACCCAACGGCCAACGCGTCAACTTTCCGTTGGTGGCAGAAAATTTTTTCACAAAATCTGCAATAACCAGCACGCCATCACCTCATACCTTCCCAAACACCATTACACCACCGCCCCTTCCCTATACCTATACCTATACCTATACCCCTATCCCCCAATTCCTTCATCATTTGATATGCCGAAGGTAGCTTAATTACTCGTACAATTGAAAACCGAAATCACCAAATCGTCCAATTCGCCGTGAACAATTCGATTTCGCCCCTCTATTTTCGAATTCGGCAATTGCGAGAATTTTAGTAACAAGCTGAGGTATGAGGTACGAACATTTTGCACGGCGAATCCCTCGAATCGCGCGCCACCTTTCGTGAGTTAATAACGCGCTTTGAAAATTGATTGGCGTTGAAATAATTACACCGATTGTAGGTCAAGTTCGCAAGTCCGGCGCCTGTACCGCGTTACCTATCTAGTCCAACTCAACTCACACGAGACATGTGAAATAAAAACGACGTAATAGGTAATACGGTACGTCTACGTATAATACTAATTCGCGTAATACGAGTACATGCGATGGTGTGCGATACTTACAAACCGCCAACGAAACAATATTCCGCTTCTTTTTTCTGAACATCTCTCAAAGCATTCGCTTCACCTCTGCAATACTTTTTGGCCAGAGAAAATTCATTCATTTCGGCGTATATCTGACCATCGAATGTCCAGCAACAAACGAAAAACAAACAAACAAACAATCAGTCGGTCAGTCAGTCAGTCAGTCCATTCATCCATCCACCAAATTTATCTGATTAACAAGTCGGCATTAATCAACTTCCTCCTAATTGCGGTACGGCTATCGTCGAACAATATGGAAGCCGTCGCACAGCATCACGATCAAAGCCAAGCCAAGCCAAGATAACGTTTAAAGAAACACACACACGCACACAAAGTGCGACCAGAGATTTCACGTAGTACGTAGTATGTACCTACCTACCTACAAATAATACGCGCAATTCACAAACGATGTAAGCGAGCGGCAGAGGCGATGGCGCTGGCTAATACTGTAATCAAGTCGTCATGAGATCGTCGAATATTCGTACAACTATACCTCCTAATCTCATTTACAAAAATTCGTCTAGTACTGTTGCACATACTACGTGTGTACTTGTGTACGTATACCGTGTGCGCGTGTAAATGTGCGTGTGCGTGTGTGTGTGTGTGTGTGTGTGTGTGTGCGCGCGCGTAGTAGCGCGTAGCCGCGTATTACGTAATGTGCATTGTACATATTATCAACTTTTATCTCTATCTGTCTGATACGACTACACGATGACAAAAACACAAAACCCTTATCTACGTGGTACGCAGACAAACATCCACATCCTATTAGGAAGGATCCGTTTCAGTTTGGCGCATGCGTACTACAGCTACAGGTACGGCTACGGCTACGCTTAGACGCTTAGACTTACCGTCATCTACGTCGAAATATTTGTACACTCGATATACAGTGTGTAAGTCTTAGTATAGTTCTGCCCCAAGTAACTGGGACAAATAGGTAACTAAGTAGCAAGGTAAGGTACTAAGTACAGGTACAGGTAGAGATAGGGGTAGAGATAGAGATAGAGGTAGAGGTAGAGGTGGAGGTGGAGGTGGAGGTGGAGGTACCGCGCTATCATTACAAATAAGTGTACGTATGCAGGAAGTAGGTACTACGAATATGTAGATACGTAGATAGTACATAGATGGAGATACCTTCCACACCAATCTGTCTTCTTGCGTAAATGTTGCTAGACAAATGCCTTTTTCACATAAAATCCATACATTATTATCGCCATCCTGTGAAATGTCGACATATTTTCCATACATCTACAACAAAAAAGCGCGCACACATTTAATTTTTTGTTAACACGATAACGAGTATGTGTACATCTACACAACTACCATACGAGTACAGTGTAACCAACAACTTATAACCATCATTTTTCCACTAATCCAATAACATTCGTCTTGAACTATGTACTTAGCTACTTATACGAATGTACTGCACTGCACTGTACTGTAAGCTGAGCCATTTATTAAGTAGATAGATAGCAAAGAACGTAGGTAAGTAGGTAGGTAGGTAGGTAGGTAGGGTACGCTACGCTATTCGTTCTGTATGTAGCGTTACATCGAGTTACGTAGATGGATCTAAGCAATCACAAAAACGCATAAGTCTTGCATGCACCGCACCTCTACCCAGTGCCTAGTACCTAGTACCTTACCTAGTACCAACTAACTACTAGGTAACCACGAGTACCTACGTATTTATACTACATTTATCACGCAGTGTACTCTGCCACTGTGCACCAGCATCAGGCTCCGGTTTGCCATAGATGTTCTCTCTATCCTACAATTTTGCTCACCTCGTCGTTGTAACAAACAAATGCGGTTTGCTTGTTTACATTTGAAATTGCTACGATTCGATCGGCGTACAACAGCAGTATGTGAAACTCGGTCAACGCTACGCATATCGCCTCTGTCAACTGCGAATCGTATTTCAACAAACGTTTTTGAACGCAAACGCTGCCGCCGCCGCCGCCGCCGCCACCGCCGCCTACCGAACCTTCCTCCAAGTACAAATTCAACTGTAAAACATACGTGTACAGTAGAAGAAGATACTTTCGTGCAATTCAACTGGAACGCAAACAGCCGGACTTACAAGATAAACGCCTTTGTCTACATACCTTTCCGAAAAAGATACCAGCGCCGTCCACTTGCCAAGCAAAAAATTTCGGAAAAGCACGACCACAATTCGACGACGTTTGTCGTGAGCCGTGGCCGTCGTCGTCGTCGTCGTCGTCGTCGTCGTCTTCGTCGCTTCGATTCGACGAATAATACACGTGCAGCATGGACGATCGGCCCTTGTTTGCTATTTCGATATAACCTTCCTCTGCAAATATATCGCTCGCATTTCAAAAACAATTACGACTGATTCGATTTCGCATCGTATCCCCCCGCCCTCCCCCGCCAACACAAGCGCGGTACTCGGTACTCACTACTCACCTGGTACGTTGAGATAGTTATTAAAAATCTGCGAAAGGAAGGGCTTCTCTTCGACGTTGCCGTTTGTTTTGCCAACGAATTGATATAATCTGTTGGTTGTCGTCACCAAAATGAAATAGTTCTCGCTCGCGTTAACAAGCTGGTGAAATTCAATGCCGGTAATAGCGGGGCAAGCGTTACTTTTCCCAACATCAAATACCTTATGCGACGTAACGTCACCCAAAACACGTGTTAAAAGAAAAAAAAACAATACACTTATACATATTTATGTACTAAATGAAAGATGTGTGCTTATAGCGAAACGGTGCCGCCGCATCCGCACAATACATGTACAGACCGTCCAGTTGATTGTTAGTACCCCTCAGCGCAAAAATCCCATCACCATAGATAACTTAATACAAATAAATTATTTGCAACCCTAACCGATGTTTATAAATCGTTATCGTTAGTTTGATTAAAATGAAGAATTTAAATTGATATTAATAAGTTAATTTAAAAACGAAAAATAATCATTAATCATTAATAATCGATGATTTACTGTTTTCGTACGTTTTTTTTGTTTTTGGTGCTGTAATTTGCACGCGCTACCCCTTCAGCGCCAAAATCCCATCAACAAAGCTGACGCATAAAAAGTGGCGACAATTACACAGATTACAAACAACGCAACGTAAATAGGGGCGTCAGTGCGTGCAAATTACAGCACCAAAAAAACCACGTACGAAAAAAGTAAATCATCGATTATTAATGATTAATGATTATTTTTCTTTTTTAAATTACTAATATCAAGTGAAATTCTTCATTTTCATCAAAATAACGATTTATAAACATCAATTAAGGTTCAAAATAATTTATTTGCATTACTTTCATCTATGGTGATGGGATTTTTGCGCTGAAGGGTACAAACATCAACCGGACGTACTGTACGTACATATACTCGTAGTATACATATCACATATTATATACGTAGCATAAATGAGTGGTATTTGGCGGACCGCTGGAGTTATATGTAATGTAATACTATTTCCAACCCGTTTCGACAATTTCGCGTGTATTTCGGTGTTTTAGGCACCTCAGACCATGGGTGTCCCAAATCCAAAAATTTTTTTTGGCGCAAATATGTAGTATATGTAATATCACCAAAATATACAGATTGGTCTGCAGTGTATATCTGAAAACTGCCCTGCAATCGACATACGATATAAATTTTCCTTTTTCCAACCCATCATATCGCTAATTCTATTTGAAGACCGTTCTAGAGGCGCCGGGTTGGAAATAGTCTTAGTTTCATACGTACAAACGGGTTGCGAAAAGTATGTGATCTATGATGGTTTGGAAATAATCTAGAAAATATCATTTCATCAATGCATTATGCGGACCGTAACATTACGCAGACTATTTCCAACCCGGTCTTAAATATATACTTGAGTGAGTGTACTTTGAATTTTTAGAGTCCTCTTGAGGTGGTGGTATGTAGTAGAGGCAACCTCAGAGGGGTAAGGAAATTTCAAGTTGATGAAATGATATTTCGTAGACTATTTCCAACCCATCATAGATCACATACTTTTCGCAACCCGTTTGTACGTAAGAAACTAAGACTATTTCCAACCCGACGCCACTAGAACGGTCTTCAAATAGAATTAGCGATATGACGGGTTGGAAAAAGGAAAATTTATATCGTATGTCGATGTCGATTGCAGAGCAGTTTTCAGATATACATTGCAGACCAATCTGTATATATTTGGTGATATAAGTATTACCCATACTATTTGCGCCAAAAAAGTTTTTGGATTTGGAGCACCCACGGTCTGAGGTGCCTAAAACACCAAAATACACGCGTTGACTATTTTCAACCCGGGTCCGGGTTGGAAATCGTCGAAACGGGTTGGAAATAGTATTACGTATAACTCCAGCGGTCCGCAAAATACCACTCAATTAACCTATACTAGATACGTGTACGCTATGTAAACAGTATACACAGCATACTCGTATGTACACCCGTGTACGTATAAAAACGTCGCGTCGTAAATTTTTACTTGTCGACAATACGATTCGGCGCCGCTTTGAAACAATTTTTCCGACTCCAAATTGATTTCAACCTCGAATATTAAACCTTTGGACGTTCCCAACAATGTAAACGACGAGCAATGAGGACTGACGTGCATACGATTCCATCCGACGGCGGTTACTTCGTTACCTTTCATTTTCGTAATCTTAAACCATTTAGAATGCACCACAGTTAACAGAGACCGTTTACTACTACACTCGTATGCAGCTCCAGCTACTGTATGTACGAGTATACTCACCGCTTTCGGCTTATAACCGTTATAGCGACTATTCAAATAAAACAATTCGGACGGACTGCTCGCACTAGCTTGTGCCGCAACGGTGCCAACGCACAAAGGAGACGACGACAACGATGACGAAGAGGACGCAACGTTCGCGACCAACGGCGTGTTTTTGGATACATTAACCATCGAAATGAGCAGATGACATCCAGTCGTCCGATCCAGAAACACGTTCCGTATCTTGCACGTGCCGCCGCCCATCCATTTGACAGCATCTATTTCTGCGAATTCGCATCCAAAAAGCATTAATTACAAAATTTTCGCCGCAATTGCGACAACGGCGTACTCGTCGTCGTCGTCGTCGTCGTCGTACCTTCTGCTTTATGCGTTCTTTTTCGGTCCAACCAAAACAAACTGTTTTTGGTGGTCAGATAGACGATAGTATCCTTAGCCGCAACCATACGCTGCAATTTATGATTCGTCGCAAGTGGCACGCTTAACGGCTTCATAATCAACGAGCACGACTCTTCGGCGCCGCGATTAGCGTCCATCTTCCAGCCAAGTTGAGAGTAATCACTTGTCCTCTCCAGCTGCAACACACCATCGTAAAGAAACACTCGTCGTTATACGAAAAGGGAGTCGAGTCTCAACCCTCCTCAACGATACCACGAGCCACAACGCGCAGCGCAACCATTCGCAAAACACCTCTTCGTAACGGCGACACGGTCGCAGCGGCGCAAACGTTGTTATTTTCTCACGTTTGTCAAATTACAACGTTAACGGCAGGCTCGCCGAAACAAATTTTTCGCGTTGCGAGACTAAAGAAATAACCGGTATTTGCCTACGACTGACCATATCGTCATCATTAACGTTCGGGCTGCACCTTGAAAACGGCGAGGTAGCCTCCTCGTACTGATCCAATATCGAAGTCATCTTGAAGCAGCTGAACAATACGACAGCCGATCAATCAACAATATTACCACCAATCTTTCCACGAACAAACTACTGTATGCAAAATGTACACTTACGCTCGCTACCTCGAAACTTGTAATTCTGTTAGCACCAAGGGACTACTAATCACTGATCAGTACAAATAAAACTCCTCGAATCTGAAGATTTTTCAATTGAAACGCCGTTCGTCGCCTGAAACCGGCTGTACAATACACACCTTTATATACTAAACATACGAATTCTGTAAACTAAACGGCAACAAAAGGAAACTTTCCTCCATTCATTTTGTTTTCGAATTTCAAATTACTCAGTTCAAAATTGTGTAACTTTTCAACATCGTCATCCTTGTACGTTTACATACTCGTAATATTATATGTACGTACCATACAGCTAGAGCTACCGTGAAACTAACAACCAGTAATCACTACTCAAGATCGATATTCGATACCGATAAGTTATTCAACAGTTTACTACTCTTGATCCTTTATTTAAAAATGTAGCATTTCGTTATCACTTATCTGCATCTGCACACTCCGAACCGCACCACACCTCACCCGCACACTGCACCCACTTATCATTCAGCAATTGATCACTAACCGTCTGAATAACAAACGAGGCCTTGTTAGTGAAATTGGACTTATCGTTAAACTGTAACTCTGTTACTTATCGTTAAACTGTAACTCTGTTTTGGGTGCTCGGGAGGTTTCGGACATTCACGCATACGTTCGTGAATTCAAACTTGGTATTTCTTTCCG
>QBDW01027823.1:0-12546 GCA_003261595.1 Maconellicoccus hirsutus | reverse complement strand
GATTTTTCCTACACATACACATAATTATGTTTTCAAACATCCATCTGGCCGTTTCAAATTTAAAATGATTGATTGTAGATGATTTAATTTTCTTAGTAATTTTATCTATTTCAGTTACTTAAAATTCCAAGGTCCGCCTTCATTTGGTTGTTTTTGTAAAAGTATGTATGTGTAGGTACTTACTTAGCTACGCACCAAATTCATGTTTCGAAACAAGTTGAGATTTTTTTTCAACATTTTGGCCTAGAGAATCTTTTCTGTCGATAGGAAATTCCTACCAGTTTAAAGGTGACATGATTTGTTAAACCTAAACCAGAATGTGTGTGTGTGTGTGTGTGTGTGTGTGTGTGTTTAGTATTTTATATTTTTACCCTAGGCAATCTCACGTCTCCTTTCACCCAACCTATTTTTGGTTAGGCAAATTTTTATTACTACCTGTACTACCTTTTTATCCCATACCACAATAACAACCCCAAAATGCACCGTGTTACACGCTAAAAAGTTGGGCCAATGGGAAAACGCGCGTATGATTCCCGCCCATCAAAACACGCATCACTCACCAATCGGGTTAACCTTGTAACTGTGCTCATTATTATTAGTCTATGGAACCAACAAATAACAAACGGGACACAATATAAAAACGTTAAACTCGACGCTGGCTAGTGGCTATCGGACGAGCCTTAAAAAATCACACGAACCCAACGAAAAACATACGTATGTTGGCGAACCCCACACCGGGACGAGAGTTACGGTGCTTACTTCTCCACTGCTCACTGGCGGGATATCTCCGCGACGAGCTATCCCCGGGACTAGGCAACATAAGGGAGTTGGGTTCAATCACAGTGGGGTTCGAACTTCGAAGCCCTTTCGGGTAACTCCTCCTCATCGATCGCGATCTTACCGCTTATGGATGCCTAGCGGGTCACACCTCACACGTTATATGGAAGAATTTTCGTCAGAGAACGACAGTGGGGAGATGTGTGCTCGGATTATGATAGGTAAAAATAAGCGATCTGCGCTTATCTAGACCTATACTTGTCGCTTAGTAGGTACAGTAATTACAGCTCAAGTTAACAAGAGAAGATCATTGCGTACTTTTATAGAAACGTATTTTGATAAAAATAATAATAAAAAATAGGCTAATATTTCACAAAATCATATAAAATAGTGCGAAATTCACCTGATAAAAATTAGATACAGAATTCAAATTTAAACCTTTCACATACGTACTTGAAACGTTGCGAGGTTGAAAGTTTCACGTCGATATTACTTTTTCCACTTTCACTTTCGATGTCATCGTTTACCGACGGCGGTTGATCCTGCAAATAATTAAGATCGCAATATGAAATTAAAACAAAAAATAAACAACGTAGGCAACTAGGCATATACTGCACTGCACATATAATTTATCAGCGCTCCGACAGATAGGTAGTTACGCTTACGTAATACGTATACGTATACGTACACGTACACGTACGAGTACAATGCGAGTAACAACCATTCAAAACTGAATGTCATCTTAATACATATGTAGGATACATTTCAAACAATTTTGAAGGTAGGCCTATTGAATTTCAGTTTCTAAGTGCGTCAATTTAAACACCTGTTGCATTTTGAGCTAAGATTTTAACAAGTAGGTAGCTAGGTAGTAGGTAGGTAGTAGGTACATCTACATATGAGTACACTATTATGTTCATGGATTTCAATTCCAAAAAAGATGCGTTCAGTTCGCCGAAATTGATAGAAATTTTCAACACTGCCCTTAAGCTGTGGAAAAGGTACGATCTGAGATTTTGCATCTCCCTCGCCAATTTTTGTTGCGATTGGACTTGTTTTAGTACATACGTAATTACTCGTACGAAGCATTCCATCTAGTAGTTGTACGTAATAAATCGCAATTTCATCAAATATATGATTCATGTCAATAAGTAGCAAAAAGTTTGTTAAGTTTAACCAGTTTTCGGTGATGTTGGAATTGAAAATTCCTAGAGAGGTGGTATGGGTAATAAATAATATTATTTAGGTACTAGGTACTAGGTAGTAGGTAGTATATAGTAGGTAGTAGGTCTAGGTATGTAACAACCACGTATGAGCAGGTATAGGCTATTTGATGGTAGGTAACTAGTAACTACTAACTAGGAAGTAGGTACCTCTGACTACTTGTATATGACGTATGTACAGACCGTCCGGTAGATCTTAGTACCCCTCAGCGCCAGCGCCAGCGCAAAAATCCCATCAACGTAGCTGACGCGTAAAAAGTGGCCACACTTACTCAGATTACAAACAACGCAACGTAAATAGGGACGTCAGTGCGTGCAAATTACAGCACAAAAAAAACGTACGAAAACAGTAAATCATCGATTATTAATGATTATTTTTCGTTTTTCAATTATTAATATCAATTTAAATTCTTCATTTTAATCAAACTAACGATTTATAAACATCGATCAGAGTTGCAAATAATTTATTTGTATTAGTTATCTATTGTGATGGGATTTTTGCGCTGACGCTGACGCTGACGCTGAGGGGTACCTACTAACATCAACCGAACGGTCTGTACAGCTCCAGCATTATACGTAAATACGTAATACGAATATGTATGTACCTGTACAGTAGGTGGTAGGTACACATAACAAGTACATACGTATTACTACTCGAAGGACTAAAAAAGGCAACTATCGCAACTGCTAATTGTGGATTTTGACGAAACTTGGATATTTGAAAAGAGGACCAAACTTTCAGCTACTAAAGTTCATTTTTCGATTTTTGGCAAATTTTCAAAAATGGTCATATTTTGAAAAATTTGACAGTCAATAATGATACAACAGTTGATAAGAGATGAAAAAAAATTCGCCAGGCAAAAGTTTTCGCTTCGTGGAATGTAAATAAAAAAGCCGAGTTGGGGTCAAAATTTCAAACTCCTAACCCAATTTCCTAAATTTGAAAAGACCAAACAACACAATTGACGAAAAATACCCGTCTTGAGTGTTAGCCTAATTCCAAATCTCTTCGAACTTGAAAGTTATGGCGGATCAATTTGGTATTGTGATAATAAATTATGGTACAATTTTTAACTGCCACAGTTCACTTTTCCACGAATTACGACGATTGTTCTGATTTTCCGTGTTTTATACAAAAACCAAAATTCGTGCCCAAAATGGGCAAAATCTGCGGAACTCGAAAAATAGGTGCATACTGCGTAGGTGGTAAAATTTTCAGCCTATTCGCTCGATTATTGCATAATTGGGGCAGGTCTTTCGTTTTTTCATGAATTCAGGCAACAACAAAGTTGCCCAAACATATTCACTCTTTCACGAGTTACGACAATTTTTCTGATTTAGGTACGTACACACAGTACCTGGTAAACAGTGCCTATTTTTGAAAATTTTAAAAGCAGCTGAAAATTTGGTTTTGGGAGTTTCTCGATGTCCTTTTTCCAAACATCCGAGTTTCGTCAAAATCCGAAATTCACACCTGCGATAGTTTCCTTGTAAGTACGAGCATACGAGTAAAGATAATGTACATACAAGTGCATACTACGTAGTACGTACTACGTTGGTAGTAGGTACCTTATTCATCGCAAATAAGTGTACCAAGTTACGAGTATTTATACTTACAACGGAACCTCCGGAGGTAACCATGACCAGCCTGCATTTGGACAGGAATTGGATTTTTGGAAAGAGCTTGTCAAAAAATGTTCAAAACCAAAAGTTCAACGATCCAAGTATATCTGGACGTGACCGGCGAGAATTTTCCGGAAGTGTGGTCAAGTCGGTTGGCTAGGTCGAAAATGAGAGGAAACCAAAGTTTAGCTGCCTGCATTTCGAAATTTCTGGAGAAAAATCGAAGTCGTGCTGAAGGCTCCAGAACGGCTCCGCGACGTGATTTTTGGACTTGGCGGGGCCGAATTAGGGGATAATTATGGTTGGCGCGATTAAAAATTATTTTCTCGGATCAAGTTACTTTTTTTTTAATTCCCTATTTTTGATGGAAATTTCGGAATTTTCAATTTTTAAAAATTCGCCAAATTGGGTCGCCGAGATTTTGGTTTCGGACGTTTTTTGATACGCTCTTTCCAAAAGTTCAATTTTCTGTCCAAATGCGAGCCGGTCACCTCCAGAGGTTCCCTTGTTTGGTTTATTACTTTAGTCAAATTACTCACCGTGTAGGGTGTGAATAAAAATTGAAAAAATATTGCACTCATCAAGCGTACATACGAGTATGCAATATGCATCTAGCCGAGATTTTTGCATAAAATAAGCGCAAGTATCGTTTCTTCAACCACAACTATACGCCTGCGGTAAAGAAGATATACCAAAAACAAAGTGAGAAAAAAAACACAAACACGAACAATGATAATCCTAAAACAACAAGCGCGTATCGGAGACAAAGACAATATTCCGCATTACGGATGCCAAAGTCGCGTCGCGTCGCGTCGGTCGCTATACTGCGTAGTGTGTAGCTGTGTACCTGTGTACCTGTAGTTGTAGTTGTAGTTGTAGTTGCAGTAGTACGCAAATACTCGTAGCAAACGATAGCACTACAAAAAGACGCGTGAGTAACAAGCATTAAGACAGCTTGCAAGGGATGAAGTGAGTGAGTGATGATGAACTAATCACCAATGAGTCTACGCGTATCCATTTTTTACCTACGCGTGTCGCGTAGGATCGAATTTCAAACTGCCAACTTACTTATTACTCGTACCTCTGTTTCAATTCGATAGCACGAATGGTACACCTATGAATGGTGGGAATGGTAGGAATGACTTTCAAACGGTATTGATGGTTTTGGTTTGTTAAAATTATGGAAAAGTCTACGTAACTTGATTTCAATTTTAAACGGCGCGGCGCACGGCGGCAGCGAAAAAGTGAACAGGGTAATAACCCTACCCACTACCCACTACCCACTACCCAGACACGCATAGGGTTTAACATAAAAATTAAAAAGTTCTTTGCGTCCTGTTTTACGATGAACATTTTTCGCTGGTTTAACCTACAGTACCAACCTAGGCATTTTATGAAAATCGTAAAAATGATAAGCGTTGCTGGCGTGTAGGACGTACAGTAGGTAACGTGTAGGTAAGTACGAGTAGGCCTATGCGCGAGTATTATCATACACGTAATGTGCACTCATTGCTGATGCGTAAGTGTAAACTAGGGTAGTGAGAACTTCGTCACTGGCACCTTCGTGAAAAAAACATTATGGGCACTTACGTTCCCTCTTCTCTTTTCGCCACGCTCACGTACGAGTAGAATTCCGACCAGCCAACACCACCACCACCATCATCCACTCTCTTCCCTTTTTGCCGCGCATATATTACACAATTTTTAAGTATTAAATGTTGGGGTATGGGATATTACATATTACATATTACATATTATATATTGGGACATCCGCGTGAAAAAGTTCTCACTTCTGCTGACATAATCCGATTTTTCCGACGTAGGCCTACTGCACAAGCGTGTATTTAGTCGCCTATCTGTATCTGCTTCCTTAAGTACCTATTACCTAATACCATGTACATGTACATACTTCGAGATGCTAATATGCATGTGTATAACACTGTATATAGCTAATTAGCTATAGCTACGTACAACGTATTACTCGTAATTACGGACAAAGGCTCACCTGCGTGGTATCGTCAATTGACACGTCTTCGGCCGTTGAACACGAACTACTTTTTGAAGAACACTTGATTTTGAAACTCGGACTGTGTAGCTTCCGAAGATGTATTCGGCTAACGAAGAGAATAGAAAAAAAAATTTGCTCATCGATAACGACAAAGGCAAAACCAATAGGTGGTTATCTACTCGTACCAAAGGTAACCACTGTCCACTACCTAATACCTAGACCTACTACGTATGTATTTAGTACGTAGAGTCATAGAGTCATAAATGTATCGAATGCCTTGGTTTACTTACCTATGGTGCGACGCGGTACTTTCGCAGGAGGAAGAGGACGACGACGACGATGACGACGACAACGACGAAGCCTTGATCATATGCGATCTCACGCGTCTTTTAGGACTGGGTTTTCTCCACTTCTCGGCGCCGCATTTGCCTGGCACATCTAGTAAAGTAGGAATATCATTTTTCGCCTTAAAATTCGAACTTTTATTCCTATGCTTCTCTCTTCTACGACCAAAGTGTTTACGATGTATCGGTTTCAAACAGTCTGAACTGGTCCAGTCGTAAATGCCGTCGGAATCGGTTAATCTGCCATAATACATGGGAGAAAAGCGATTCACACTTGCCGTTCTGTCACTTAATGGGCTTTCGCTGCGCGAACTAACCGGACTACGTGTCTCGCCGACGCAGATGCCGACGCCGCCGCCGCCGCCGCCGCCGCCATCAATTTCCACTACAATAGATGGTAACTGCAGCGACGATTTACTGTATTTATCGTTTTTGCCCGCAATTTCCGAATACGGCCGTTTGGCCCAAGTTGACGAAAATTTTCTAAAATTGTCTAAATGCTGGTCCGAAGTGGCGACTTTGCTTAACGGACGACTTCTCAATGGGCTACATGTCAAGCAATTCTCCAATTCCGCTTCGATACTATCACAACGTTCTACTTTGGCCGAAGAAGAAGCGATTTTTTTTTCTTGTTCGCTTCCGATAAATAGTTGCAATTCTTTGGCACTTTTCAAGTCGCCGCGTTTGATTTTCTCATCTAGCTGATCGGTACTGAAGCCCTCGTCATTGGATTCCATTTGATGATCGTCCGACAGAGTTTCCGAATCGGATGGCAAGCCGGCCGCATTACTTTCGCTCTTGTCATTACCGGACAACGTTCTGATTAAGGGCGAGGGCCTTCGAGGGGAACGATGAGACGCGTTTGACTGGTCTTCGCCTTCGGAAGGGCAAAGCGGATTATTTGAACCGCACCTTGAAGGGCCGGGACTAGCCATCGAACTGTACCCGGACGAACTCAGATTAGACTCGGAAGCTGTGCGATCGGCTCTCGAGCACATTGAAAACGGACTCAAATACACCATCGTACCGGATACGTTTCCACTGTTGCCGTTACCGACACCGCATTTATTCGTATTTGCCGCATAGTCCGGATCCGAGTCTACTTCAACGCTACAAGTGACCGTTATGGTCGGCGGACTTTGCAAGCGATTAACTTTACGTCCGACTGGCGGAGTACTTGGGCACAGCACAATCGTCGGTGTTTCATCAACCGGTGACGGACCTTCGATGGTGAAAGTCGGAATAACTAACTCGACCATTTTCATTTCCCGGCCGTTATTATCGATTTGGGGAAATGAAGGCGACGGCGACTGCGTCTTTGAAATATGTCCCGAAGAAGGCGTATCTGCGGAGTTGCTATTCGGCGTTAAGTGACACGCCTGAAAAGTAAATATCGAGAAAGAGAGGTACAGGTACATTGGTACATACATACTGTACACAGGTAAGTAGCTAAGTACCTAAGTGAAAACTGTACGTACCTTGTCCAACGTTCGACAATTCGACTTGGTAGTCGGATTTGCGCGGGTCATGGCCGAGGAAGGAGGAAATTGCGAATTTTCCGAGGTTTTCGCGTTGTTTTTCACATGCGTGTCGTCTTGCAAAACGGCCGTATTTTGCGCCGACGAGATCAAATGACGAGGCATTATAGGCGTCATCAAAGGAGACGGAGAAGGGGTAGGAACTTCGTGAATGGGTGATAAACATTTGTTCGGTACCTCCAATAGTATGGTGGGCGGGTGTAGTAGATTACTCGCAGGAATATTGGAAGAGATCTTTTGGCTATTGAGAGGGTCCAGCACGGAAACCTAAGATGAGAAGAACAGGTCGTTGTAGCTAGTTCTAATTTTTGGTATACGAGTAGGCTACCATTAAGAAAATTCAGCTCACTTGAATGGTGGACGAATGCGCTCTGACGCATGAGGGCGATTCCGTTTGGCCGATAGATGACATACTAGGTAAGGGATACGAAGACAGAGAGGAATCATCCGATCCGGCCACTTCGTCCGGTGGACTCGAAATCGTCGGCGATGTAGAAGCGGACACGAAATTCGAATTGCATTCCGACGAGGGCGCCGTGCTAAGCGAAAATTTCCGAAACATGGCCAGTATAGAATCGGCGCTAGCCGCTTTTTGACATTTGCCGTTCGTACCCAACGTCAGTAAACTCGGCCGTCTCGAATTTAGTTTCTCCCCTATTTAACAAAATACACGACTAGAATTACTTACTAAATGAAAAAGGTACTCACTACTCAGCTAGCTAGACAGCTACTCGCCGACCGCCACATAAACGTCATCATTACACATTGAGATACGAGTATAATCGATTTACTCGTACTAGCGGGTACCGAATGGTGAACAGTGGGTTGTGGGTAACGAAGGCTAATCCATTTGGAATCGGATCACAATGATTGAAATATCGTCGCGTCGTTGAATAGACTTAGTACTTGTTCCTCTTCCTGCACATAGGCAGCAGGCAGTAGGTAGATGAGCCCATATCAGGTTAATATCGCAAATAGATAAAGGTACCACGGCCACGTCGTTATAAAAAATAAGATGCGGAGGGAGGGGGAGGGGAAGGGGGTAGGGAGGTAGGTGGTACTAATTTTGTCCCCATTTTTCTTGCAACGAAGCGCTTGAAGAAGGAAGGAAAAAAAAGTTCAAAAACTATAGTACGGGTTTAGTCTTTGAAAATCTACAAATCGACGAATTTGGCAAAAAATGGCGAAGCTGTGGGGTACTTTTTGATGTACCTAACTACCTATGTACTACGTAGTACGTAAATGCCTTCTAAGTGATTCCGCGATACCGTCATCGTTCGACTAGTTTCATATACTACGAAGTGACAACTCCGCCGCAGTTCACCAGATGAGTTTTAACGATGTTTTCAACAATTTTATAATAAATTTATGCGGAGAATTTTCTAAATGAATTATGAAAATTTTAGCCTTTTATTCGTTGAAGTGATTACCATAACACCTACGGGGGTTTTTTATTTTCTTAAATAACCCCGTAGCTACAAAAAAACTCAAAAATTTGCCGCGAAAAAGAAAAAGGAATGAGAAAAAGTACAAATAGGTAATGAGTAGTACTAACTACTAATTGGAATCCTGATAATTATACGAAATAAACAACACTAAGACGCATAATTTCAGTAATCCAATGCAAAAATTAAAGAAATCAACGAACGTGACAACAAGCGATAAAGTGCAAAGGCCTATCCAACAAATGAACGAAAAAGAAAGAAAAACAATTACGATTAAGAAATCAAGTAGGTTTCGATATGAAATTCGCAAACAGCTAGTACCTCTACCTAGGTACTACCTACCTACCTACCTACCTACCTACCTACCTACCTACACAGCTACACGTGCAATAATTATATGGAATACAATCGATTCGTTATCTGCTGTAATCATAAATTTTCTAGAAATAATTTTACTTATTTTCCTTTACCTACCGTAAACTGTGACATTATTCGTAGTCGTAGTTGGTCTGCGATTTTTTCTTTCGCATAATCCTTTTATTTTGTCAGAAAAGACATTTTTCATTTGTTTCATTTAAGCGATTACCCAATACCCACCTACCTAGTGCCTATTGCCTACTGCCTACTGCCTACTGCTTAGTACCATGTACAGTAGGTACCGGTTGTTTTGACGGTTAAACCGTAACCGTGAAGGTCAAGAAAAATTGTAACTAGCTTTTAACAGCTATAATGACGTGTAAGTAACAACGGGCCAGTGCAACCGTCCTCACGCAGCATCATTTCCACTTCTTAATGATATCTTTTCGCATAAAGGAGATACGAATTTATACGAGGTGTCATCTTACAGAAGATGGAATTTGGCGTATTCGCTTGTCTAAAAAATACTGTAATCAATTTTGCAAATTTTTCCGCCATATAAATACCTACCAACCCACTTTATGTGGGCCAAAAATTCGTTTCTTTTTTGACCAGGGACTAAGATCTTTTAATCACCTGGCATGTACTCGTACTAGGTAATAGGTATTAGGTAGTAGGTAATGTTTACTTGTGCCGGGTGACCGACTAATTGTGCCGCTTGTCAAAATCTATGTTTTAAGACCATTGACTAAAAAAATTAATCTGTGGAGAGGGGGTGTACGGTGGAGGCGAAATTTGAAATATTCAAAAAAGTTACCTGGGTATGTCGCACGTCAAAATGCATATTTTTTGATAAAAAAAATGAAATCATGGTCACACTCGTAGGTTGCGGATATGTGTATACTGTATATCCGTATCCTTGTATGCGGATAAATTAGACATATGGGGTGATGGGGTGATGGGGTGATGCGGATATATGCGTGCAGCTCTCTAGTAGGTAATAGGTATACGAGTACGAATACGCGTATGTAGGGTATTTCTAAATGAAGTATACCTGAAGCTGTAATTAACGTCATTTCGGAACTCGACAACGAGTCGCTTCCTTGATTAGAACTAGTACTATGCGGTGACTTGGGTTGGTAGATCAACGTTTGAGTAGAAGAGACTGTTAACGGTTTGTCGTCGAAATTTTGTTCGACTTGACCGTCAACGTCAACGTCATCTTTTAGCGACGCCACTACGTCTACATCGCTGGAAATGATTTCTGCTTGAACTTTGCTCATCAACCTAGCGAAATGCACCTTTTTCTCGTACTTGTTATTTATTTCGCTTTTGTTATCTTTATCTGAAATAAATTTTTTTAAAGTTTTTCCATACTATCTACGTGTGTAGGTCTACGTGTAGCTTAATACACTAGCAGGTAGAGGTACTAGGTAGTAGGTACTAGCCTACTACGTAGGTATTTAGGTAATAGGGGTATCAAGCGTAAACACGATTTCTTTTTTCTTCATACGCATTCACGCATTACGTCGTAATGCGTACAGACGTCCGGTTGATCTTAGTACCCCTCAGCGCCAGCGCAAAAATCCCATCAACGTAGCTGACGCGACTCGTAAAAAGTGGCCATACTTACACAGATTACAAACAACGCAACGTAAATAAGGACGTCAGTGCGTGCAAATTACAGCACAAAAAAAAAGTACGAAAACAAAAAATCATCGATTATTAACGATTATTGATTATTTTTCGTTTTTAAATTATTAATATCAATTTAAATTCTTCATTTTACTCGTAATCAAAATAACGATTTATAAACATCGATTAGGGTTGCAAATAATTTATTATTGTATTAGTTATCTATGGTGATGGGATTTTTGCGCTGACGCTGACGCTGAGGGGTACTAACATCAACCGGACGGTCTGTACGTACGTTACCTGCGTAGTTGGTAGTTGATACGTTGAGACATTATCTCATGACAAATACCTAAGCACGATTAAACTAGATACGTAATACTAGTCACAAACGTAATCACGTACCTCGCTACCTACCTAGTACCTATACCTACACCTACTATCTAGTAGTTAATACAAAATAGCTATGTACAATGTACGTTGTACATACTGTACAGTACGCTATGTAAGTCTACGATTACATCCTACTCGTATGTACTTTATGTAATGTGCATACTCGCACATGATACACATTGGTAAACTGTGTGTATTTAGGTACACCGACGTGACGTGAGGTGACGTGTCTTGCCTTGCCTTGCCCGCATGGCATCGATGATTTTACTCATGGAATTGGAAAGGGAAAAAAAGTATAAAAAATATTATACACCGTGCACCGTACGCAGTACACAGCTAAGCTACACAGTACACACCCACCCAAACGTACGTGCTACGTGGCACTCGTATGCACATATACGGCTATGCGCTTACCTAATTACTGTATACATATGTACATATGTATGTGTGTATGTATGTATGTACCCCTCAGCACAAAAATCCCATCAACGTAGCTGACGCGTAAAAAGTGGCCACACGTATACACAGATTACAAACAACGCAACGTAAATAGGGACGTCAGTGCGTGCAAATTATAGCACAAAAAAAACACACGAAAAAAGGAAATCATCGATTATTAATGATTATTTCGCGTTTTTAAATTTTTTATATCTACTGAAATTCTTCATTTTCATCAAAATAACGATTTATAAACATCGATTAAGATTTAAAATAATTTATTTGTATTACTTTTATGTATGGTGATGGAATTTTTGCGCTGGCGTTCAGGGGTACTAACACCAACCGGACGTACCTACTGTATGTATACCGGGAAATTAAATGATCCGAGTCCCCTTGGAAATATCAATTATGAGATCAAATTGATTTAATTTCGTTGTTTACATTTGATACCATTATCTAGTCCAAAAATTCATTTCTTTTTTGACGGGAGAGATGATTTAATTGCTCGGTATCTAAGTTATACTCGTTGTACGGTACGAGCAAGTGGGTAGAAGTTACATCTCTGGTACGTAGAGCTACGTGTACAGCCCGTCCGGTTGATCTTAGTACCCCTCAGCGTCAGCGTCAGCGCAAAAATCCCACCGCTATAGACAAATAATACGAATAAATTATTTTAAACCCTGATTGATATTTATAAATTGATATTTTAATAAAATAAAGAATTTAAGCTGATATTAATAAGTTAAAAACTAAAAATAGTCATTA
>QBDW01027791.1:0-28795 GCA_003261595.1 Maconellicoccus hirsutus | reverse complement strand
ATATGATATGCCTTTTCAGGTTTCATGTATTCAGGCATCAAGAATTGACAATATGTCCATATATGTCTTTAAGGTTTCATGTATTCAGGCATCGGGAATTGACAATATTTCCATATATGCCTTTTCTGGTTTCGTGTATTCAGGGATCAGGAATTGACAATATGTCCATATATGCCTTTTCAAGTTTCGTGTATTCAGGCATCAGGAATTGACAATATGTCCATATATGCCTTTTCTGGTTTCGTGTATTCAGGCATCAGGAATTGACAATATGTCCATATATGCCTTTTCAGGTTTCCTGCATTCAGGAATCAGGAATCAACGAGATTTCTATGTACGTCATTTCCAAAATTTGGCAACAGTTTAAAAAAATTTCTTTGTATCATCTCTCATCTTTTCATTAAGACTTTGTTCGATGAGTGTCCTGAATCATGTTTTGCTACCAGTTCTGCTGTTCTTATAGTTACTTATATTTTGTCGATTTCAATTGCTGAGTCGCAAGGAGTAAAAATCACAGGATCAGGATTACTTGAACTCGTTGTTGTTGTCCTGGTTCAGATTGTTGTACTTGTTTGTATTTTAATCGTTTTCATTTTGTTCGAGTATTTTTTTATGCCCATGTCTTTCTTTTTCTTCCATTTTTCATTTTGTGTGA
Organism: Maconellicoccus hirsutus; assembly: GCA_003261595.1. NCBI lineage: Eukaryota > Metazoa > Arthropoda > Insecta > Hemiptera > Pseudococcidae > Maconellicoccus > Maconellicoccus hirsutus. Next base: position 28,140 of record QBDW01027791.1, on the reverse strand, counting down.
AAAAGTTGATGTTTAATTGAAGAAAATTCTTGAATAATTATTTTCTTTGTCGTAAAATTTTACTACGTTATCTAATTAATCAATCCACCTTTCGGTGAGTAATGTTTGCCTGTAGTTTTATGAACAAAAAAACATTTATACGATATAAAATGCCATAAGGAAGGGAGAGAAAACAAATTACCGGCTAACGCGCCAGTGGGAACTCTTTATAACGTATCGAAGATCACGATTCTGTCAAGAACAAGAGTATAGGCATGGATTGTGTACGTTTTGCGGCGAACGAGCGAGAGAGAAATCTACAGGGGTTTCGAACATGTTGTGGTAGTTGTTTGATAAACGCGATCGGTGAACTCGTAAAATACATAATAGCTTCTATGCGTGGATATGCGAAAGAGGTACGAAAAATTGGCGAAGCGTTAAAATGGTGTAGGCGAGTTGTCAATGTTGTAATTGGCAGTTGGTGGGGTTTTTGATTGTAAGGTCGTCGCCTCGGATGCAGTGAAAGTAACACTTGAGGCGGTTTTTCGAATTAGTGTTTGAGATGTCGTGTAGATTCGCGAGAAAAATGCAAGAAACGTTTTTAAAGGATGTTTTCTGATAACGTGGTTGTAAGTTGTGCACTCGTAATTGGTTCGATTTGAAGGTGGCATGCGTTGCTGTGCATGAGTTTTGAAAAATTTCACCTGGAATGTTTTCAATTACGTTTTAAATTATTTTAAATTCATTTGGGAATATGCGATCATCGTGTCGTTTACCTCTTGTAAAAATATTCAGTTTGCTTGCCTCTCTCGGAACGTGAAAATTCGGCCATCGAGACGTTTACAAATACTACGCATTTACATCGACCAAAATGACCGGAGGCGGTCTCGAGCGAGTCATAACTCGGTATGACGTTGCGGCTGGAATTTTGAAACCGAATGCGTCAATCATCGAAGAGAAATATCCTCGTCGGAGGTTCGACAATCGATAAAGAGAAAATATTTCATCGCGCGAGAAAGACGAGTGTCATTCGGTGGAGTTTTTTTTTTCTTCCATCGATTGTGTTCGTTCTACCATTACACGTAAAAATTACCGTATCGTTTGCTCGCAGCCTTAATCCGGCCATAGATTTGAAAATATAACTTAGGTCTTGATTAGTTTGTGATGGCGTAGAAGGCCACGCCTCATCCATAACTTAGTTGTTACGCACAGACGGGACCGAACATCATTATATACCAGACTTTATAAACACACCGGGAGGGAAGTAGGAAAAAAATCACTAACAGAACTTCCCAAAATATTACATCCACGGTGTAATAGATCATTACGTTTAATATGCTTTTTTAATTCCTGCTACCTCGACAGGTATTATAATTTTGTGATATTGTACGCACACATGCACGTACCTGCGTATCGTGGTCACGCTACTACATTAATTAATTAAGCGGTCATTTCGACGTAGGCAGATGTTCGGCGAGAGTATTTTTTTTTCGATGTGAATAAAAATGTTATTGTAAGATTGTAATGAATAAATTAGATATTAAAAAAAATGTAACCTAAATGAAGTCTTATTCTGTATCTCTTTGATTTACATACCGAGCCTGGGGCAATTTAAGGGTAAAGAACTCGTATGTTGGAGTTTTCCTCCCAGAGATGAAAAGATATGTAAATTTTTCAGCTGGGAATTGTCCAAGTTGCTCATTTTTTTTACCAAGGAAATACTCTGGAGGACTCGATGATCCAGCGTTGTTTATGAGCATTGGTCAGTCGTACGAACATATTGATAATGGTAATTATTTCGAATGCGAGATGTGAGATTTTTCAACGACGTCGCGACGAGAGTTATGAGGTTTTAGGTGGAGTAGGAGCTCGAGTGAATTTTTAGAAAGCGCGTATATTCGAGTTGGTGAAAAGTGTTGATTTATTTTGGTGCTTCGAAGGTGATTCTGGTTGTTCGATGGGTTACAAGAGAGAAATGTGAAATTGTGGGATTTCTATGGTTTTTCGAGCAATTTGGGTGACATAGGAAAATTTTGATTTTTAGAAAACTTTCTTTCTCAAAAAACAAAAAAAAATACTTTCTTGTATTTTTTAAATGTGAAAAAGCTGAAAATTATTTTATCATGTCTAGCCACTTTGATATTTTACAAAATTAATTATGTTTTTGTTGCTGAAAAATCAATTGTCATTTTCTTTTTTCCTCATTTTACTACTTTTTTCGAGTGTGAAACGAAACTCTTCTGCTCATATTGTAAAATATCAAAAACATGTCATTTTTCAACCAAGTTAATGTTTGGGAAGAGCCGGGCATAGTGAAATTAAAAAAAATAATTTTCATGTCTTTAGACAAGATACTTTTTTGTTCTTTTTTTGTTTTAAACGAAAAGAAACAAAAAAAATCATTTTTTTTTTAATAAAACAAAAACTTTTTTTTAATTGTTTTTACAACACTGTTCGGTGATTAATAATTGTTGAATGGTTGTTTTTTAAATGATTAATTCAACGTGAAGTTTAGTTGAGTTGTAATGTGGGGAGGGGGGAAGTTGGTTATTGGAACGGGAAATAGAAGGGAATTTTGATAATATGAAATGTGATTTTTATCGATTCTGTCCCCCTTCCCCTAGAAAATGCTTTCGCTACGTTCTTGTCTAAATTGTCTTTTTTTCTCATATTTTCAAGTTTGGTATTGAAAGCATTTTCATCGTGCGAAGTTGATCGTGAGTTTGTTAAGGTCATCACTCAAATTAAAATTTGTGATATTGTTGTACTTTCATGAGGCAGTAGAATAACAATTTAACTACTTAGAACAAACGTTTAAAATTAAAAATCGCAAAAAAAAGTTCAACATACAGCGAAAGTGTTGCGAATAATTGTGAAAAAAGGTAAAGAATTCGCTGATTTTTTTTCGCCATCTCTGTAGGAGGCGTGAAATCGTCCCAGTATCCAGCTGTGCAGCATCAATAGACGCTGGAGTTCCTTAATAAAAAAAGGAAGACAGAACCGGAAGTAAAAAATACTCTCGTTTTTGATTTCCAATCGCTTCGAAAAAAAGATACCCTTAAAATTTGAAATGTTTTCGACAAACGTTCTTGCGCCTGGCAACACTGGTAATGACTACAAACCTTCGGAGCGATCATTGAAAAAGTTATCTAATGATAAGAAAAGCGTATAAATGGAATTTCCGAACAAAGGCGGTATTTTGGATCATCTCCAGAAGTCACGACCTCCGGTGCGTTATCTTTTCATGCCTGGTAGAACTTCGTAGACTTCTATCTCGTAACTCGAGCATTGACAAAGCTTCGATTTAGAAGGAAATATTACCCCGAAGACTGGTCTGGCATAATCACGAATACGCTCAGACTTAAAAGGCTTATCTGCAAACCGCGACGATAAAACTAATCGACATAAAAAACTTTTCAAAATACGAGACCGGTAAACGTTTGGATTTGAATGAGCCGCTTATGCGGTAGGTACGAAGATGTCAGTTATAAATGACAAAAATTATAGGTGTAGATGTACTCGACGACGGCGATGAATCTTGGCCGAACCAATAAAAAAAAACGTGTAAATCGAGATGAGAAACCGCGTCGAGATAAATCGTTGCTCGGAGATTTTAATATCGAATGACGTTGGAAATGATTTTAACGCGTTTTGGTATAAAATAAAGACTTCATTAATATTTTATTCTTCACGTGTCCAATTTGATATTACGGCTTTCGTAAGCGCGTGTCATTTATGGTATAATTTCATAGATCATAAAGCGGTGAGAAATATCGCGATGAAAAAAGGCGCCTGTAGTTTGAAAAAAAAAAGAATTGATGTAAGCGGTGGAATTTCTTTCGTGTATTCGCGTGACCATTAATTTCATTTGCATTTTACCAAATTACGCGGTGTAATTTTTTGGTATGTAGGAGTCATCGAGCTGTTGGGTTATTACGCGTAGAAAAAAAAATTTCATTTAAATCTATGGTAGCGTTGCATTCGAATCGTATGCTAATGGAACGAATGAGGAAAAAATGATATTAAGTTGATCTATCGAGCTCGACAATTAATGTCCCGTGTAGATTAGAATTTTACTGTTCACGAAGATATTGTAAAACACGTGTAATAAGATTGCGAGCGATGTAAAAAGTGGGACTTTTACGTAAATCTTTCGTAATAAAAGCGGACTTGGGGTTTTGGAGGATAAAAGAAGACCGCGTTTTGACGCAAACAAGAAAAAATATTTTGACAGGTAATCTCGCCTGCGGTTACCTACACGCCTTGGCTCTTTTATGCGTTTGCCTTTTTAATCGTCTGTATTGATAAAAAGGTCTATAGGTGGATTTTCGTGCCGATGTTTTTGTATAAATATTATCACAACGGTGGCCCCCTAATCGCGATATTTTGTCTTGTGAAAGTGTGCCGATTTGTTTAACTCGGCTCGGTAAGTATCTCGAAAATTTTGACTCCTGCCGATTCGGTCATCTAAGGTGGTCCGTCGTCGGACGTTTGTAAGAGCCGCTTCAGCTGATTTTAAATACAGATTAGACGTGCCCCCTGTTGCAAAGTATCCATATGTATACGCTAATAGGTTTTGGGTTCTTTAATATTTATCCTTTGAGTTGTATCCGCAAAATGTCACACGTACCGGAGTTACGTTTGTGCTATTGTGCAAGCGATTGTGTAAACGGTCGAATGCGATTTATAAATCGTGTAGTAATGAAATTTTATTTACGTTGGTGATTCTTTTTTTCCACAATGTTGAGGTTTTTGAACGTGGATGTCGCGGATTCATGCCGAGTTTCCGCGTTTGCAAGTAACAGCCGTGTACCTGTGGTGTTTGAAGAGCGACGATGGCGAATCCACGTGGTGTCGGGGGTTTCAAGCGTGTGGTAAGCCTTTGAGGTAAATGAAAGTGAAATTTTCCTTTGGAAGTAGGCGTGTGTTGGAAGACATATGTGAAAGGTAACTCGTTTCGGGATTTGAAGGAGCCTTAGATGGATTTTTTTTTTAAAGAGATGTCTTCTAACAAAGATGAGCAGGAAATTGACTATAATCTTGATATCAATTAGCAGAAAGTCTATGTTGGAAGTATTGTATTTGATTCAACAAGAAATGATTGGTAAAGTTGTACAAGCAGATGTCATTGTTGTCATTTTGTTTACAAATTAGTACGTTGAAAAAGATTTTCAAATTCACCCCATCCGTGACGTTATTTTGAAAAAAGCACATTTTTTCACAACATCATAAAGCAGCTACTGATGAAATAAGTGAAATATACTTTATATTCTCATTTTGACACAATTTCGTTTCATCAGTTGAGTAAAAATGAACAATCGAACTCGAGAGAATTTTTTCGATTTGCGCTCGGTGATCTGAAACCACTAACAAAGTAACTCCAATTTCATTTTCTAATCCGAATTGGAAAAAATATCGATGATTTTCTCAAATCATAGACATCGTTCCGAAACAACGAGTTCGATGTCAAGAGAAAAAATATAAACAAAATAAACAATTAATATCTCACGAAGCAAACCGTTATGTCGTGTTTTCTCACGTTACAAAGTGAAATAAGGAAAAAAACTGGGATTTCTTCACACCTCGATATAAACTTATCGAAGAATCCGATAAGAAGAAGGATTTTCACCATAACAAATCCTCAGTTGTGGTCGCACCATTACGATAAATCCATCAACACCCCATCTTCGCTGTGTGGCTGTGTGAATAGCGACGACGGCCGAATCTTCCGCTCGAACCAGTAATTCGCGGTTGATTAATTTTTCGGTATCTGATTGTAGTACGTGACTTGCAAGTAGACAAATGGTATTGAAAAGAAGATGGTACGTATGTATAAAATTAGGTACGATAATGTCAATAGTATTTTTTTTCTCCGGTACTTAATACTTTTAGCGTAGTTCTGTTCATTGTGTGGCGTGTAGTGATTAAAAGAGAGAGAAAAAAGGGATAAACGCGATTTATATATTAGATATACAAAAGAATAATAATGTTTTTCATCGATAACCTTTTGTATAATAACCAATCCTTTAATCCGATGCAGTCGCATGAAATCGAACAAAGCATACATTAATAAAATTAACACCGTCGTTATCGATATAAAGCGGTGAAATTTATTCGCGTATTTTACGCCGTGGTCAGCGAATCTATTAGTAACAGAATGAGAAATCTGCTGTAATGAATGCGCTACCTGGGTAATGGTAAATTTCAAACAAGCCATAAACATAGGAAATTTATTGTAGAGCTGCTAACATCAACAATGATGCCTTCGTTTAGAAAGGGTAAAACGTTTCATGAGGGTTTAAGTGATTTATGCGAAATTGTGAAAACGTGAGGATAACGATTATACTTAAGAGGTACGTTACAATTCGTTCAAATAAGTTGGAATAGTTTAATAATGCGAATTACTGACATTAATGGGCCGAGTAATTAATTTACTGGTGTAATTATCCGATTATGCTGATCGCGTGAATGCTACGACGCCTGAAGAGAATTTGCATACACGACGTAATTGTGATCATCAATGAAATAAGAAATCGGTACGTAAATTAATTTATTATCGTTGAAAAAACTCAATAAATTGATCGTTTCATTAAAAAAAAAAATTATAAAAATGTAATCGCAAAAACAAAATGGCGTCATATCATCTTATTTACAATGTAAACTGAATTTCTCACTTTATCAAGCCAAATGATAAAAAATGAAGCTGCGGCATAGCAACGGCAGCAGCAAAACCCCAAGTTCCATCTTAAAAATTTATTCGTTGATGAAGTTGTTAATTACGAAAAGATATTATAAAATTATTACGTTATTTCATCTTAGTTTATTATAAAATGTGAAAATATATAAAGGTAATTGTTAATAACGAGTAAGTTCTAGTTATAAACTATCTAATGAGCGGCATTTAGATGTTGATTATGAAACAATCGTTTCGTAGCAAATCACGAATTCCAGATATTCAAATTGTAAGTAACTTAACAGTTTATTTAATCACCTATTCGATATTGTTTCATGTTTATATAAGTATAAACGTTAATTCCAGATCACAACCTTGACCGAAGAAATGTTTTCGAATGAAGATCTTCAAATTCTCACATGAGCGAGGAAACCGTTTTTGAAAAATCAATCTGTGAAAGATTCTATCCCTGGGCGGACATTTTGATATTTTTGATAGCGCGGCTTGGTCGAAAACAGGTTCTATAAACGTTCAGCCGGGGCAGTAAAGTTTTTATTTTGGGTGCTGCCGCATAATAAATTCAACATACGGTTCTAAATCCCTCCTTTGCTTTGAAGTAGGAGGAGTTGAGTGCATTAAATCGTTTAAATTAATGATGTTGCTTTACGTTGTGATGTTTTGTTGGATGAAAGGGAAGATACAGATAACGCTATCATTTTTATTAGCTTGCTGCTGTTGGCTATTAGTTTCTTTTTCCCCCTTTTTACTACAACGCAATGACGCATTCGATAACAATCAATGGGAAAATTTATTTTCGAACTTCGATATATAAATTACACTGCCAAAAATTTGTTGTCGGACGCGAATATATGCCTAGTGTTATCAATTTTCCATCTTGATAAGGTTTTGTTATTTAAAAAGGTAATTCGAACACCGGAGGTAGCCTTTTTTAAACAAATATTTTCTGTGGTTTGAAGTTGTAATTTAAGTTGAAGAATTGTGTTTTCGATTGTTACAGCATCCGTTAAAGCAGCTTATACACGTTTTAAATCCATCGTCGGGTCCGGTAGCTCGATGTTCTTCGTGTAATTTACGACTATTTAGAAATTACATTTTCGTGTTGAAATTTTTCACCGTATTTTCAAATGTGGATATTACGCTGTTAGAAGAGAGTTTGTTGATTAGTGAAGATGATAAATTAAGATCTTCCATACGCATTCAAAATGTAATAGGTACAATTTTCCTATGAATTTCGTTTAATATCTCGATATTATTAACAGATAAAGGTTTGTATTTTAGGTAAAAAAATTTGAGAAGTACTGCAAGATAATCGGAACCTTCCACATTTTTCTTTTGTTATAATGGCTACACGAAACGGGCTAAATGCCGCGTACAATTATTACATCGCCGGACACCACGAAATGCGGTTTGGAACTGAAACAAGATAGAAGAAAACAAGAATACGAAGCAAAGAAGGCTCATTAGTCACACCAGAAGGCGAAGCACGTACACGGTACGGCCATAGAACTGTTGAACTTAATTTTGACCCGAAGCCTAGGGCTGTTTGATGGCCGACCTGACAGGCCTATACGATATAGAAACGATATTCGTTAGGTAGAGGTTCTTATTAAAGCGGCGAAATTTTTACCTATTCTAAATCTGAGGCTGTTCGTATAGGCTATTATTGTGGTGTTTTTTTTTTCACTTCTTCGCTCTAATGTCTTAATGAATACGCCTTATATTGGCGTATCTCTATGATATCGGCTACGAACAAAGCCAACGTGCGAATTCCGCTGCGTTTCTTGGTGTTGGCCGGTATACCGATGGTAATTACTTTATCAGTAACGCCTTCGTTGTTGCATGTAATTTAACCGTACAATTTATTCATTGTTACCAGCGGTTAATCTATACGCTCGATTACGCAGCGTCTTAAATAAAGCGAAAAATTCGCTACTATGAAAACTATACAATTGTTAACTGATATATCTCAATTAGAACTGTCCTTCTTGTTTGCGACGGTGTGAATTTATTCGTTATTTCGTTCGTTTTAACCGATCCAAGTGTGAATTGCTTGGTACGACGAACAATAGCCCGAGGAATTTAAGAATTACTACAATTTTCTATGCGTTTAAGATTTTAATCGTACATGAACTCGTTTATGAGTTTATCATTCGTTTAAATGTACTCGTAACGTGTGATAAGCTTAACTACCTCGCGTGAAACGTACAAAACATAGGAAAAAAACAACAGAATTACAAGCATCCGGAGTTGATCTCTGAGGTGTTAGAATAAATGGGGTGTCATGCTTCCGTAGCCAGCTCAATAAACCAAGAAACAATGTATAAAGTAATAATCCTCAAGAGAATCACGTAAGCTTAGGTAATTCAATATGAACGAAATCACCAAAACAAATTCTTTATATCGCACGTGATTTTGTTGTTTTTTTTTTCTTTTACATTTTGAAAAATTATTTCACTTTGATTTGCATTTTTTAGCTTCTTTAATAGCGCATTAAAAGTAACAGAAATAAACATTAAGTCGGGGATGAATAATTTCTAATGCGACGCCATTGTGATTATGACCTAGACCCACCCCGTAAACAACTCAATTCCAATTCTAATAAGCAGTTTTCATTTTGAAAGAGAAAAAAACCTGTAGAAAATTACATCATAACTTTAATAAAAGGTTTACTCTTTATTGAAAGTTTCGTTTATAAAAATCAAAACGTTAAATTGTAAAGCCATTTATTAAATCAGAACGTAGACCTAGAATAAGGAAAGAAATAAAGAAAAAAAATTTGATTTATTCAAATTGAAAGAAATACGTCAGTTTTAAACAGTTAATTTTTGACATAATAGCATTTTTCTAGTTCGGGGTTTTACTTTCTTTTTTTTGTTTTTTTTCATTTCTCGCGTGACTGGTAAATATAATTTCGTTTTCCATGCATAGAATTTAAAGTTATCTAATTGAGGTTGTGTTTGGGTAATAGGCTTAGTTAAAATTTACATTTTGTTTACGTCGTTTTTTTTTCATTAGTTTTCAATTTAAGTTAACAATTTGCTAAATCATCGAAATGCAGTGGGATGTAGAAGTCGTGACCATCCCTCGTAACAGCAACTTTAACTCATTTAGTTAATCAACCGCATCCAGCCCTTGTTGAGCGTGGAAAATCAAAAGAAGGGTTTATAGTCCAGTATATAACCCTTCATATCAGCTGGTGTACAATATTGCCTTATGACCCTGTTACCATGTTAACAAACTGTACCTTTATTTGTATTAACGACCGCTGAACAAACAATACACTATTGTTAATTACTTTTAAGACTTTTAAACTCGGCTAATGAAACGTAGTTGAGGATTTCTTTTTTTTTTCGATTCGTATATAGGTTTGTTTATTAATGAGGTATAGATAATGTATTATGTATCTGTGTTTCCGAATGTTACACAGATACTATAGTCTCGTTGAAAATTCTAAACAACGTGAAACAATAACGAATAGAATAGAGGGCAAATCACGACTTGAATTCTAACATCGGTTCATTTTAATACAATCTTATCGCTGATTTTATAACATTAAGTAGTCGAAGGGGGTGTATTTTTAATAAAATTGAAATTTTTCTACTTGTTTTTTTTTCCTTATTTTTATAACAGGTTATCAACGGGTTTGTTTTCGAATAACGTTGGAATGCCGATGGAATGAGATTTTCGGATCGTTCGAGTTGTTTGGAAAAATGAAAAGAAAAAAACTCGTCAAAAATATCCACCGCCGTTACGGTGTTATTTGTTTATTGTCTGTGAACTCCAATAGTGTTACGGCTTTCGGCGATTCTACATGCTCGGAATTTTTTATAAATATTCAATTAGGTGAGTATTAACAAGCGACGAAAGTGTACTGAAATTTTTTAAATTTTCTCTTCAAAATGGTTACAAAATTGATACCTACGAAGACTTGAATAGCTATAATAAGCGACGTTCTAGGAAACGTATTTATTTAAGTGAGGTCAAAACGAGAAAAAACATTTGGATAAATATTTGACGGGTTAACTTTTAAAGGTATAATTTCACCAAAAGTTCATCATCGAATCGTCAACTTGACGGAATATTCGAAATTTTTTAACGAGCACGCTTAATTTTCCATTTTTTTATCACGTAAATTAATTCGACGAATGAACTGTAGGTGGCGCTTTTCTTATAATTTAATAGGCGCCATTTTATGCAACTATTTCATCTTCTGATATCACTATTCTAAAATAGGTAATAATTACGAAGTTATTCCATTTATAAGAATTTTTGTTTATTTGGAAAGTTTTATTTTGACGTTAATTGTGAAATTATTATGTTGTGACAAATGAATCACAACAAATTATACCGCCATATGTTCACACAAAGTAAGTACGTGATGTGTAAAGAAGCGACATATAAGAAACCCTCAGATTAAACGACCAATTGAAGACATCTATTGCCGAATAAATTTTAAAAACACTTCCTGCAAAACGATTACATTCGTTACAGTTTCTTAATACTCCTTAATGCGGTAATAAATGTGATTTATCGTTAAAACTATAGCCGTTGTACACTTTGATGATTGCGGTTATGGCGATTTTCATGTTGTCAACAAATGCAATAGAGCGTGAAGTCGAAGTACTAATCTTATTTATATGTTAACCAGTTTAACAACATTTTTAATGCTAATCCATGAAACTTTGTAGTTCTGCGTGAGTAATGATGATAACACCATTTGAATAATGTCGCTGTTTTTACTACTTTTAGTAAATTAATCAAAGTGGCGTCTGGAGAACTACCGTTGATGCGAGATTATAGATTCGTTGCTTAGATTGTCTATCAATTTAATACCCCGTATACGTTTTTGAGAGAACAATAAGCCTATGCTGTCAAAATTCATAGATCATCATCAAAACTAACGGATTATTGAACGCGTTTCACAACACAGTTGCAACCTGTATCCTTTTTCAAGAAGCTGTACCACTTGCGTGTACCTTTAACGAAAATCTATAATTTTAGGTTACATCATAATTCCGTTGTAAAGAAAAATGTCTTCACATGCCCTTGAGAAAAATTTCATCGAATGCTGACAAAATATGTACACACATGGAGACCGCAGGCTTATCAAATTATAACGTTTATATCCGGTAGTAAATAAGTTAAATTGGAATTGGAAAAAGCATCATAAGCGTATTATTTTCCGCCATGATAAAGCCTTTTATATCTAATCACGAATGGCGTATTCAAAACGATAATGTTGCTGCTCTGTTATTACGTGTCGGCGGATCCGTGCATTCAACGTACTGATTATTTAATTGATTGGAACACCGATGCTTGTGTATTGTTTCATTTCGCAAACAATTCCAAATATGCGATGATTATTTAAATTTCAATAGGGTTACAATGCAGCAACAAGCAACCGTGTTTCCCTGTTGAATATCAATGAAGTGTTCAAGTGACAATAACGTATTTTCAAAAAGCGTTTAACGACCGGGAAACCTTAATCTGATAAATAATGTCATATCTAAAGGCCACCATTCGCGGATATTAAAAAAAATCCTTTTTTTCGATAACATTTAACGCATTAAGTTTACACTTTCGTGCTGTGGGTGGGTTTTCAGAGGTACCGGTGCGTGATGATTTTATAATAGATTTCGACAGTTTTATTAAATTTTCATCCTCTCTGGGCAGAAATACATATCGGTTCGTTTCAACGGAATAAATGGGGTGTTGTGTGAAATTTCACAGGGTTTTGTTGAGTTAACGCGTTCGTGGTTGGAAGTTCACGAAAATGATCTATCGATGGGTATCTCGTTCAATCGAGTTTTCATCGAATTTGCAAAGCTTCCAATCTCGAATTTGATTAATTATATGAATGTTTTGAAAAATCAAAGTAGTGATGGAAATTAGAAATATGTTTACGTTCTTGTTTAGCCACCTTTAAAAAGTTGCATGACCTAAAGTCCAGTACTTTCTCATCTTTTTTTCTTATACGCGACGGAATCGTCGAAGGGATCTAGTTTTACAAGAAATTCTTCAAGTAATGAATGACTGTTTTTAATATGTATTTTTTGGTTGTAGTTTCCGCAATGGTGTCTGGTGGAACATTTGTTGGATTTTTATGAAAGGACGTTGTACGTAGTTAACAAAAATAACATGCCGGTTACTTTGTTTATAAAATACATTCTTCAAGAACCACAACAAACCAGTACTCGGTAAGGATGTCGTAATTAATCTTCGACGCGTTAATTTGAATAACGCGAACGAATTAATTTCGTAATTAATTTTATGTCTTTATTACGGGCAATTAATTCCGGTTTACGTTAATGGCGTAAAGCGTGAATAATTCGAGAATTTAAAATGAGCCGATGATTGTTCGATATAAATTACTGAAACACACACGAAGGCTTTGTACGAGATGAAAATACATCGATACTTTGATCGCAAGAACCGCTTATGAGAATTTTTCAATCAACATTCAATAAGTGATTTCATCAATAACTCGATGTAAAGATAGTGTTTCAATTAGAAACACGTACAACGCTGTGCTAATTGCTCGAATCGTATAAAAACTATGTTGGTATTTCTCATTAAAAGCAAAGAGATCTCGTTAACGTAGGAATATATTTTTTACGTTGCTATTTATTGCGTATACTTTCAGGGATCCATCATGTATCTGATTTATGAGACTGCACAGCGGCAATGTTATAATTTTTCGTGTAACTGGTGTATCACTCGTTAGGAGACCACTGCTGCGAATTTACAATGATTTCAGCTCGTACAGTAGATAGTGGAAAGAAGACCACTTTTTTTTTTCGAACAAGCCCAACACTCCATGAAGATACACCGATAGAGGTTTGTTAAAAAATAATAACTTTTATTAATAATCTTATAATCGAGGTTTTTTTCCCATTTGGTAAAATGTTAATCTTTTAAGATATAAGGGACGCGTTAGGCATTACACCGTAACAGACCGTACCTTGCCGCTTAATAGACCATAATTTAGAACGTGTTTACGTGGAAACTCAGCGGGTAACCTTCTTTATGTCATAAGAAACCAATAGAAATGGTTGAAGAACTGATGTAATATAATGGTGGATAAGTTACCGTCGTCCGATCTTCATCATCTAAGTCGGGTATTAGCAGCGCTAGTCGTCGTTCTTGTAATCATGCACATCTTCATCGTTTTATCTATGTTTCCCTTTAATAATTTTAAAATCCAAAAGCAACCCGATGCGGAAGGCGTGACAATAGCTGCCACCCACGTTGAAAGCATGTGTCGACATGAGTTTTTTATCTATCGGCCATGTTTTCAAATTCATAAAAACTTTTAAGTCTGGTTTCCACTTTTTAAGTGTTTAGGTTTTTTTTTTTAATGCGTTCTGCGGTTTTATGAACGTGCTTTTCGTTCCTCCCGGTGAATTAATTTTTCAAATTGTACCTACGGATTTCTAATGCGGTCTGTCATGCTGAGGCTTAGATTTATCGACGTATGAAGCCTTTTTAGATAACGATTAAATGATTATTTCGAATAAGTCTATTGAGTAAAGTCTATATCGACCTGGGTTGGCAAGTATCTTTGATTCGATCGACTAAAAACTGTCTTTGGAGGGATGTTTATCGATGAAATCCCATGATCGTCAATGAGTGAATGTGCTGTGGTCGAAAAGCATAAAAAGGTATTATAAAATAATGTTTTATTCGTGATAATTCATTAAAAAGGGTACATGAGAATGAGGGAGGCTGCAATGTAATGGCGTGATAGTTTTATTTGTTCAAATTGTTGTTTATTTTTCATGAAAATTAATGTTTGATCAGGTGATTTAAATAATGTGAAAATATTAGTAACGTGTTTGTTTAAGTTGAAGTGATTTGTGTGAATTTTTTCTTAGTTACGCGTTAAATTTGACGAATTGCCGAATCCATTATACGAATTAATTCGTTCATTGGAAGATTTCCAACATCAAGATGTTTTCCGTGGAAGTTAAATTACTCATTTGATTTTTATTACTTTAATAAAAACGAAATAGCTCCAGCTTCTGGATAAATCTATTTCCAGTGATGGAAGAAGAACCCAAGTCTCTAAAGATGCCGAGCACACCTGATATCAAAGAAAATATGCGCGAATAAATTCGAAAATCCTTATTTGATCAAGTCAAAATGAAATCCATGTATGAAAAATGAATCAAAAACTCTTCAAGAATTCTCCTGTGGACAACATCTGCTTCTGAAATGAAACTTTTCAACGTAACAGAATGAAATGACATTTTGAAGTATAACTTATCCAGAAAAAAATAGGCGCAAAAAAATCCTGTACATTTTTGAGAAACAACGAAACAACGTGCACGAAAGTAGTAGATTTATTTATCGAGTGAAGATTATTACCAATGGAGGCTATAATCAAAGAGCTGCCATACTGGACTGGAAACCAGTTTATTAAATTAAGTCCTTGAAACTCTTTGGCCAGGTAATGATCCAAATCGTTTCCGTTAACGGATCATAGCATCGACCATTTTTTTTCACCAGCGATGTAATTTTCTCCATCTCTACGGGGGCATTTGTGCGCTGTAATGAAAACTAAATTAAAAATATATTAAGAGGGTGTTGAAACCCGAGGGTGTGACTAATTTTTACATTATCGTTTGGAATAATTAGAGAAATTTCAGTTTCGTCGTACCGTTGGCAATTTGGAAACCATTTTGGTGCGGAAATATTCGTTCGAATGCGAGATTACGCTTGGAAATCTCTCGTTAACTTCGTGTATACCGAAGAAGAAAATTAGAAAACAAACATATCACCGGCGTGTCATAATATTAAAACATTTATAATGAAAAACTCGTTACGTAGGTGTTAAGTCACGCATTCCCTTGACAACATATTCTGCTCGTCGATTAGAAAACAAAGATTATAAAAGTCAACTTTTCACTTGTAACTTGTTTGGAAATAACGAGTTGAAAAATCAATCCGATTGTAATTACTTTTTTTCACAATTTTAATCATGTTAAGGAGATCGTGGTAAGTTTTTAAATTTTTTTCTCGTTTGGGCTTTTAATAGGCTTTCGTTTTATAAGCTTGTTTTTGACATTTGCATTAATTTTAAACGCATTTTTACCGTATTTTTTTTATAAGGTGGGTTTTTTTAGGTTATAAATCCGGATATTTGAGTTTTATTAATAAAAAAATACAAGAACAAAAAATTATATTAATATTGGACATTTGCATAGATTTTTATTTACAGCCAAGTCAGTCGTAAATTCTTGACATGGTTTATTAAAAAAATCCATGAGTTGGTGGAAAAATCACAAAATGCAAGCGGCGAGCAATGGAGTAAGGGCGAATTTTCATTTTATGAAAAATTACCGCGGCTATTTAGATTAATTATCGCTCAAGTAATTCCTTTTTTATAATTTGCAGAATTGAAGAAGTCGGAAAATCTCGTGGGAGATGTTCAAGAATCATTTAAATTTTCGGTTACCTATAAGCGCATCGTTACTTTTTTGTACTTTATACTTACATCATTAATTATCGGGCAATCCTTCTAGCAGAAGAATCAGCGATCGAATAGCATAAAAATGCACGTATAAGTCCATCATCGCGAGAATCAGCAAATTCCTCACCGAAGCCTTTTTTTGTCCGTCGAGAGCGATTTCAAACAATAGGTACCTCGCTCTGCAACGCAAATCCTTCTAAAAATAACACCGGAATCAAAAGAGATGATATCGTAGACAGAATTAATTTCGGAAACAGGACTATTCCGAAGACGACAACGACAATAACACTGACAACAGCAGTTTAACGTGCACAACAGTTAATTTGCGAACGCTTATAAAATAAACCTGGATATTATTTTACACCCACGTTTATTCCATTTGTCGCCACGACGAACGGTAATAAAACGAAATTAATAAAAGATTTTGCCGGAGAAAATCTCATTATCGGACGGAAGAAGGCGATGTCAGCTCGGCGAGCTAAAATTACAAAAAATACAAAGAAGGAAAAACTACGCAACTTCAGGCGTTCAGCCTATGTTTATAATACAACGATAAAAAGACAAAGATGGAAGCAAAAAAGCGAAAAAAAAGTATATTAGGTCATCAACGCCGTAGCCAAGATAATCTAATAAATATTCTTAATAGAAATACGACGCGGTATACGCGGCAAACTCGATATCGTCGAGCAAATTTTTCACTCGAGCTGTTTTTTTTTCTAGGGGGCGACTATCCGTGTAAATGGCGGTGTAACCGAAAGAATGGAAGCGGTTTTTATTAAGATAAGGACGCCAGAGAGAGAAAATCTCGGGCAATAAACACCATCTGCGAACAGCGGTTAACCGACGAGAAAAAAGGGCGAAATTTCATTTCTACGAAAGAAGCAATTTTATAGATTCGTATCGTTTTTTCTGTATAAGGGTAGAAAAAGGCGAAGACGTGCTTTTCAAGACAAAGAAGCCATTTTGTTTTTGCAACGCCAGACTGTACACGAAATGTTTTAAAAAGTCGCTATCTGTGAGGAATGTTAACGCCATTAAGTCCACATTGACATCGGGCTCGGCTCAAATTGAAAAAAGAAATGCCTCGTGGGTTTTATTGAAACTTTTTCCTTCGAGCTCGGCGAAGTATTAAAATTAAATTTAGATAATCGGCCTGCTTTGTAATGTTTGCGTATCAAATTGAAATCAGAACGATGAAATTTACATTTGAGCATTCGCAGATGGTGAAATGTGTAGTTTTTTTCGTTACGTTAAATTTATTTTCGAGTTTTCTTTTTTGATACGTGTATCTACGAATAACGATGTGCCATGTTGCGGTGTGTAATTTTAAACGTCCTGAAAGAAATGGTACAATGTATACAAATATATGCAATGTCAGTCCTGCCCCTCTCACACTTATTTATTCTTATCAAATCATTAAGGTAAAGTATAACTACGTACGTGGTATTTAATTAAAACTTTAAAAACTGTCGGAAATTAATTTGCTAACCTTCCGGAGGTATATGTCGAAGAAGGATTTTTTTTTCATCGTAGATTATAGCAGCATTTTACTTTACAATGTATTGTTTATTGTTAGACGGTTAAACGTAGCATAACGAAAGTACTTAAACAGTACATAAGTTATAGGATTGTTCACGGTGAAGATGTAATTACCAGAATAATTATTACGCAATAGTGAATCATTTAAAATTACGTTTACGCCGCGTTTATATTCAGAGGTAATAAGTTTGCAAGTTAACGAGGCGTCTTTTCGAATGCTAGCACACCGACAATAGTGGGTAATCCGATGCATGCATGGGTTTTCATTAGTACCGAAGAGGATCTTAAATCGTCGAATTTTCCTCGTTCCAATTCCCATTCATTATAAAATTACGTACTAAAGCAACGTAGCAACTCGCATGAAAACGTTTTATTACTATTTGATTCGAGAAATTTTCAGCAGTTTAAGTTTTCAACGACTATAATACGGGGGAAAAAAATTTCAAACCGACATGGAAGTTCGTTTTAATCTATTTAAGTACCAGGTATGCGAGTACAGAACTGTTTATTATTGTGGTCATTGTCAAAATACCAGTTATACGTGTAATTGAACCAAGTAGGAAAAAAAACTACGTTATAATTTCTACGTGAATATCGCAGCACGCGTTAACTCGAATTTTTTTCAACTTTGAAATATTATATGCGGGTATGAAAAATCTTACTATCGTTAATTCGCCATAGGCGAAAATCAAATGGCCCCTTGATGAGGAATTCTTTACGTTGCTAATTATTCGTACGATTTATCGTTGTTGATTTCTAAAATTATTTCTTCCGAGTGAGATTTCATTTGAATTTTTTCAATTTACAATGTTTCGGGCGATAATTTATCTTGGTTTTTTATTTTAATAATTTTTTCGTCGGAAATCAGTGCAGGATTTATTAAGTCTCTAAATTGGCTTATGATTTGTGAGCAATTTTAGTGCTTGGAGGAGTGGTAACATTGCGCGTTATTTTGATTTTTGATTGCCATTTTTTTTTTGTAATTCGTGTTATCCTGTCATCGTTTGTTTGATTTGCTGTTAATGAATGAATTCGAGTATTTCGAGTTATTTTCAAGGGGTTTCTAGTATTTTAATGGAAAATATGTTTAATTAGGTGTATTTGTGTAGAATACTACTGCGTGAGAATGTTGATGAAGTTGAACTTACGAATATGAATCCGAGTAAGTTGATCATTATTTCTGTTACTAGTTCGTCTTCAATACCAAACTAGATGAAAAACAAATCTATATTATTTTATTAACGAATTACGATTATTACAATCGCCAGATATGGACTTCGTTTTCGTTATTCAACAATGATATCTCCGAAATGACTTCGATTTGACGAATTTGCTCGTATTCGAATATCCACTGCGAGCTGCGGTGATCGTTTAGCTGCTGAAAACTTGAAACACGGTGTAGCATCATGTACGTAATTTTATTTCACGTATTACATTCGATATCATATTGGACGAAATGAAAGAT
Organism: Maconellicoccus hirsutus; assembly: GCA_003261595.1. Classification (NCBI taxonomy): domain Eukaryota; kingdom Metazoa; phylum Arthropoda; class Insecta; order Hemiptera; family Pseudococcidae; genus Maconellicoccus; species Maconellicoccus hirsutus. The sequence goes on along the minus strand of QBDW01027791.1, from coordinate 8,991 downwards.
GGGTTTTATTTGAAAACACACGTAATTGCGATAGTTAAAGGGTGATTCATCGTATAGGTTTATTGAAAATACGACGCTCGGTCTCGTGATAAGCTATAATATTTCTGAAATTCGTTATTTCGTGTATTATCACGAGGTGAAAATTTCGTTAATTCTTATTGCGTGATTTGTATCCGTATATCTTTCGAGCTTGTTTACCCAAAAGTATTGTTTTATGGTTGAGATTTTTTGAAGCTTTGATGAAAGTTTGTTGTCTTGTGTGTGGAAGCCATGTTGATGTATCGAGGTTTCAAGAATATGTAGCTTAGTAGAATTTAATAATGGAAGTAATTAGTAATGATGCGATGATGATTGAGGCACATGAAAGTGTATCTAAGATGAATGTAGTTGAGGTTTACAGTAAAAGTACCTGAAGGAAGTGGTAGAAGAAAGAATTTAATGACGAACTATTTTTCTTCGAATTATGTATTGGTTCGTTTTTGGAAATCGAGATGATTGGATTGGAATTTCATAGAATTTGCTTCACTACCTCGTCTTACCAAACGATACGAGTTTTGTTTGTGATTTGAAGTCATTTATTTGGGTTTTTCCTGATTGGATAAATTCGAAAATGCCATTTAATTTTTGATTAATCAAAAAGTTATTACAGCTTTGCAAACATTTGATCATTTTGACAAGTTAGATCCAAATTGAAATGATATTTGGTTCAAAGGTTTCGCAAAGTTCAACCAACAACTTCCTGAAACTTTGTTTCCATCTTCAACCAGCATTTTCCAGGAACACTGCTCGCATTCGATTGGTGTGCACCAAAGTACCTCAAGTAGTTCATCGTTACAATCAGTACATCGCGAGATTACCAGAAATACGCATCGAAAAAGGAGTATCTCCGACGCACGCGAAATCACCACCGAAAAAACGTGAATACGAAACGCTCCAAGAGGCAGCTTTCGATTATCTGCGAATTAAATTTCACCACGTTGGATGGTGTATGACGACAATACAGAGTATAACGATATTACGTTGATAATTATAATAGCAGAGACGGACTTACACAGTACCACCGGTTTGCACGATCGCCATAATGAATAGAAATTATCAATCGTCCGGTTGCTAATTACATATTTATATAACCGAATTATGGAAATTCGTGGAAAGAGGTTGTTTTTATCGAAATGGAATATATTAGCGGTATCGTGTATACCCGAGGCGAGTAATTTCGCGTGGATTCTCGTCGAAGACGCGTGACGAATCCATCCGAAGAATACTCCCTTTCGACGTCGATTTTAAATTAGACGAAAAATTTTCCGACGCGTTGAATTTATATTTGGGCGAAGGAATTCCTTAGGCTCTTCGAGTTGATTACATTGTAAGAAAAGATTAGAAAACAGTCGACGTTATAACGTTTAAATATGGCGAGCAATTTGGAAAATGCGCCGAGTCGATAAATTTTCGTCGTGAAGAGTACGGACGTCGAATCGGGCTACGGGAAATAAAGCGTTAGAGCGTTAATAAATGGAAATGTAAACGGGTATCGTTTTTCGGGTGTAACCAGAACTCTTATACGAGGATGTACATCGACGTTTGTGTGGATATTGCGTCCGCTGATATGTGTATAAAGTGTACCACATTCTGCGCATACTTTTCAACTGATCGAAACATAAGGGTTGATGGTGTAACAATTGATCAGTCGAGTGAACTACACCCTTACACTTAAGATAATTTTACTACTAAGGGTGCAAACTAATACATGCCCTTTTGTCAGATTACACGCGACGGAGGTCGCGAACGATTCGTGTCTTTTTGCGAATTATTCCGCGAAATCGTTGGACTATTAAGCTAATGAGAGATGCATTAAATACCCACATTTATACTTGCATAAAATTAATAATTCCGTTATTTGTCTAGAATTTGCGTCACCGTAGTGTGAAGTCGGAAAGAAGTTGACGCGAGACGAACACCTTTTACGCGGAAATAACGAAATATTTTGGCATCGTGAGCGGTGTTTTTTTCTGAAGTGACGAGAAAAATTCGACGATAGAAAAATTTCAGCGATGCTAAAAAAATTTTTATTACCATGTTCCATCGTCGGGCCGATGGCGGTGTCGATTTACGCGCCAAATGAAAATTCAAACACGGACAAGTCAATTTAATGATTTTTACGATTAATTCATCGATGGTGATAAACCAGTTTAGTCTGAGTTAGGCCTGTGGAAAACGGGAATCTGGAATTACAAATTTAACGAGGTTTGTTTTTTTTCCTCGATGTTTTAGGTCCGTTATTTATTAATTTTGATTTTATTTTTAACCATTATATTCGCGGCGCGCCCGTGTCGGAGATTTGTGTTTTTCGTATTCGGATAATTTACAATAATTACCGAGATATAGTGGATTCCCGCGGACAAAGGTAATAAAATTGGGGAACGCGGTTCGTAGAAACGAATCGTTTCGCCCTTGGGTGGCGACAGAAAAAGAGAAAAAATGAAGCTCGCTATTTAACATACCGTAACATACCGAAGAGCGATAGTCGGCGAAGGGACGCAATTATATTCAATTAAAGTCGTGTCGAGTGACTGGAGAAAATTAATTTTCGAATAAATAAACAACCAAAAAAGGGGAAACGTTATCTCTCATTTAGAAAAGGCGAGCGAAATTCAGCCACCCTTTCGTTGACGTGTCCCAACTGCCAAGTGGAGCTGAGGCGAGATACGCGTAACGTAATATAGCGTCGAGTTTTAAATATTTTATAAAATTACATTCGCCGTAGACGAGAGTTTCGTTTATTAGTGAAATTAGCGTCACGTTTTCGAACGTTTCGAATATTTTAATTCGTTCGAGTCCCGAGTCTTCGAAGGGTTTGAAGAGTGAGCGAAGTTCAATGAGCAAATTCACGAGTTTTTCTCGCCAAGGTTTAGGGTGTTTTTTTACACGTCGATGGAGAGCTCGAAGAGGGGGGTTGATGTATTGATGGTCAGGTAAACAAATACTACGTTTGATTTGGGTGTTGAATTTTTATCGATGGGGGTTGTACTTCGATGGTGGTTTTTCTTCCTTTTTCGGTGGTTTTTTTCGTGTAAGGGAATACGTGATTGGAGTGGTTTTAAACTTTTTTGAAGATCGTATGGAACGAGAATGTGTTCACTTTGGCAACGTAAAATACGCCCGTATCGCGTAAAAATGCTGAAAAGTACGCTAAAAATGACAGGAAAATGAGAAAAATTTGTATATATTGAAAATTCATCTGCTTCAAGATTTTTAGGTGAATGAAAATTAAAATACATGATATTTTTTGAAAGATGTTTGGGTATATCATTGAAAAGATTCGTCGGAATTTCCCATTTGAACCCTCGTGTGACTTTGGGCCACAATTCCTACAGTCCTCGGATGGTTTGGGGGGCGGGGGCGGTAAAAAGGCACTTTGCCTCAGCTCCGGCTTTTTTTAAAGGACTCAAAAATTTTCAAATTATTCAATAACAAAGACAATTTTTCGTCATCTCGTTAAGTTGACAAGTATCATGATGCACAAATCGAGATGGGGCCCCAAAGCGTTTGCCTCGGGGCTCTATAAATTCCTCTAAGGCCAATTTAGCTACCGCTGATTTGCTGATTGTTGAATGCTCCGTCAATTGACGTCATCAACTTACTCACTTCCTTTTGTTTCCCTTGAAGATAAATATGCACGATAGAAAAAAACATCCTTTGAAAATTGTTTCGAAGATTCATTCCATCTATTTATGATCTTGTTATATCTGGTTAAGGGTTGTGTTCTAAATCATCCCCTCTCCTCACCCTTTGTACGTTCATTCTTGTGATATGTAGCTATTAAATGTTACCAAGGTGTAGCTTTATCCAGCTCACATATGCTATCGAAATAGAGGAAGACTCTAATGGAGAACGTTTCCATTTCCTCGTGGCAGGTATCTTTTTTTAAAAACCTTTTTTATTCATTTACGTTTAATCTGAATCGTTTATGATCAGGTGGTTCGTTATAAGAATAGAATTACCATCGAGTATACGTGGAGGTTAAACCACCATGCACACAAATTAAAGAATACGAGGACTAGGAACCAGGCAACGATTATTAACCGAAGAAGTATATTAGAAGAAAAAACCAACTATTAAATTCTGACATATAAGCTGGATTAAATAACCGCAACGAAGAAGGTATCTCGTTTGTTAGGAAAAAAAATGAAAGACCGAAAAAATACACGAGGGAAAAAAATTACGAAAAATAGACCATGTGCCCGTGGTACAGCTGAATAATTCCCGTAGAGGATATATGAGCAGGTTACAGCAGGATAGAAGACGTCGTTAAGGGTTCGTGTTGGAATCTGGTGGTCAAGATGAAAACGTTTCGTCTTCGGAGTACATGGAATGGATTTGAGTTATGAAAATCCAGCCTCGTGTTTTTGGAAAGATTCATGATACAAATGCCATCGTATTTATTGGCAAATTCGTCGAAAGAACGTTGGATGGTCAAGTACCCATCGTTAATTGGACAATTCCCACTGTTAAGGAAGAAAATCTTATTCGATATGGCGAATATTTGAGATATATATGAGGGCACCCGAGGCATACGATGCGTACACGAACTCAAACAAACCAGTAATACGCACGATAAACTTGTAAACAATTATCGATATCTTCGGATGGTTTATTAGATGGTCGAGCGCGTTATCACGCCAAAAGGAATGGTTAAATTTTATGGTTGAAAAATCGATATGAAGCTATTAGCCGATCGTGTTGTAAATTGTTTTACGTGCAGCTCAAAGCGAAGTTTTGGAGTTGTCGTTTCGAAAGTAAAGGGAAGAGGAGTCTGTTGATGTTCCATCTTATAGGAAGATTGGGATAGAGGTTTATTATTTTTTGGACTGATGGCCGTTACGTTGTTTGGCCACACCTAAACACGAACGATCTACATGAACGTCGTCAATTTCTCATTATTCGAGCCACTCCTTTTATAAGTTTACGGCCGCGTTGGCTAACGATGTTTTAATTACCGAAATACCTATACGGAGTTGTAGGAAACCCGCCTCCTCTTTCTACGCGTTTTTTTTTCCTATCGCTAGATTATGGTTGTATTCGAATGGTCGAATGAAACGAACCAGAAAACCAGTTTTTCCTCTAGATTGCGCGCGGCCGCGTCGAGGATTCGGAGGTTGGGATGTCGGTTCTCGATGCCTCTGCCTGTCGTCCTGTAATGATAATTCCATTATAATACTATCAAGGTGTCTGGTAACGACTACGTGAAGCTTGATAATTACATTTAAACTCGGACTGCGTGGCGCGGCAGCGGCGGATTCGATCTTTTAATAAATTGCTTTCTTTAGAATGCTTTTAGTGTATACGTGAATTTAATCGGCAGCTTATTTCGATTCGATTCTAAATGGAGTCGTGGTGTACGTGTTCGACTCAGCACGTGGTGATTTCGTTGCGTATGACCTGAACTTACGTAGCGATGGTACCGGGTGTTTCGAAATTCATTTGTTGGATAGGTGATGAAGAGTGAGGAAGAGTGGCTAAAGGCGTGCGTTTGAAGAGTCATGCGAACTTTGGAAGTTGAGTTTGTTCGAGGTGTCCAGAAGTCTCTCTTAGTAGGGGCGATTAAAAATATATCATTAAAATGTCATTTTCGATGTGTTCATGGTGTCTAGGTGAAATGAGGAAAAGGAGAAATGAGAAAAGGTGATATTTAGTTATTTACAGAATTAAGTAAGACCACTTATGTGTGTTAAACATCTTCAATGCATAAAAGGCAAATTCTTCGAGAGAAACTATTAACCAAGTAGTGATTTTTTCAACAAAATATTGCTTCTGCATGATGTCTTCCTATGTAAAAAACTGCAAATCGTATTTAAATACAATTGGGTAATAAATAAGAGTAGCGATAAATCAATTTTTGTGCTGAAGTGCGAGAACGAGGAACAATTCGAAAATTAGCGTTCTCGTTTTTTTACTGGAACGTTCCATCGATTTTTCATAATTTAAAGCGAACGCGTTTTTTGGCGTTTTTCATTGCAACGGGTCACATTTGTAAAAATACGTTAACTAAAAATAACAAATAATAAAAATAAAAAAATAACAACAATAAAAAAAAATTTTTTCAACGTCGACGGGGATCGATCGGCCGACGTAAAACCGAACCAGCGGTCTACTCGCTCATAAAGTGTGTCGCGTGACGGTATTTAATGGCTGATCGATCAACCGATCGACGCCTCCGTGCTCCAATACCTTCACTTCGATACTTCTTTTCACCTTCTTTTCCTCAACGTAGAATTGCGATTCGTCGCTCTTTTATGACTTACTCCTGCTCGCCTTATCTTGTTACCTTTTCGGAGGTCTTCACTTTCGTTTTTAAGCCAACAGCGCGAAACGCTCGTTATTCGAAGTTGCCATATTACAAGTGGAACATTTTTGAAGCTTTAATTGTCCATTGTTGCGAATATATAACTTTTTATAATATTACGCTTACTTCATTTCCTCTTTTTACTCTTAAATACTTCGCCCTTCTCACCAAGAGAATTGCGATTTAATCGCCATTTTCAGGTGAAGGAGGAAGACCGCATCGGTAAGAGGCAGGGGTATAAACTTTTCTCCCTCGTGAGAATCCCCCTTCCATCATTTTTGCTCTTTTTCCATCTGTACACTTCATATTAACGCCAGCCGATTGTGAAACGCAAATTTATGAATGAAAAATGAACGCAAGTGGATGGGAGACAGTGTTGCCAAAAAGTAAATAGAAAAAAATCATCATTTACCCCAAGTTACTTGTACTTATTGGTATTTACCAGTAAATTACCTATATTTATTGGTTTTTACTGGTAAAATACCTGTATTTACTGGTATTTACCGGAACCAGTCAATTACCTATATTTATTGGTATTTACCAGTAAAATACCTGTATTTACTAGTATTTACTGGTAAATTACCTGTAATTCCCGGTAATTTACTAATAAGTTACTTGTAATTACCGGTAAATTGCCTGTTATTATTGGTAAATTATCCGTAAATCATTTGTAATTATTGGTTAATTATCTTCGTTTTCCATGTGTAGAAATTATTTAACGACGGAAAATAGTTGAAACAAAACCTCAAGTGATTTCTCATTCTTGGGAATACGTACATCAATCGAATAAGTCTAACTTCGAATTATTCCGATGAAATATGCAACGTATGCGTCAAAAATGCTACATTTTCGAAAATGTCGCCATTTATACGAAACACCCTGTAGCAGATATGAAAACAAAACTACTTGTACATATATAATATGTTATAGGCGTGGCGTATTATAAAGTATTCAAGCATATACACAACGTGCGCGCAGCGGTATTTGAAAAGTTTTGAAATTCTTGTACAAATTTAATTTCTGGATATTTTATACACACGATGGCTTTTTGTAAACGGAAATGTCAGTTGTATTGTGCCTGGGTTTCAGTTTCAATGTTTGGGCGTAAAAAAAAATTAGTCGAAGCGGCGCTCATTTATCGTCATGACAGAGGGGCCGGGACATTGGTGTCACTTTTGGAAGAATCGGTTAAAGGAAATACAAGCTGTGTGGACTTGTAAGTAGGAACGGTGTGATTGGAATTTTCGTGTTTTTTTCACCCCTCTTTTATCGGCCAACTGGAAGCTTGAATGTTAAGTCAGTGTTTCTGTTTAGGTGTGAAAATCGTCGCACGATGTTGGCCTTTTTTCGAGTGTACAAAACAAGAGATGCAGTGACAAGGCATCCGACGATGTACAAAGTTAAGTGTATAACAAGCGGACTTTCTTCGGTGTGGAAACGGAAAAGCGTATGCTTTTGGCTCTTTATCTTAATGAAACAGCCGGCGTGTTTTTCGGCTTGGTGCGAACTGTTAAGGGGTGACACGTGTTCGCGTCGAAAGGGGTGCCGGCAGTGCCCCATATAATACCCTCGTCACGGTATTTAATTGCGTTTCATTACAGGACACAGTGTATAATAGTGTATACTGTATATACAAGGCGACGGCGGCGTTGTACTACGTGCAGTATATATAGATTTAACTAAAGCGGAAAACTCCTCGGTATATAGACCCTTTATCCTTAAGCGTCGAAAATAATAACGTAGATTACAGTTGTTCTTTACTTTATCAGCGTATCTGCACTTGCGGAAAGAATGAATTGAATATTTACTTCGGCGTGTTCGCGGTTAAGCATTTTATTTTACTTCTTTGCTTGCACTCGCGAGTCGATGTCGTGAAAAGATGGCGTAGGAGTTTGGGAAAAAAATATCCGCAACCGGTGACGCGATTAATCAAAACGATAAATCGCCTCGGCGCGTTGTGTAATAGGGAGTTTATCTGATTTGTGTACGTTTAGTAAAAGGTGATAAAATATGCATTCGAGTGTGAGGCGATGTCGCAACTGTGTGTACCGCATTTTCATCGGGATGTATCTATCGTCGATTAGGGATTATTTATACGCGTTTTCAATAAACGTGGTACAAGGAAATGGTATTTTACAATCGACCGATAACCGGTCAACAATGATCGGTGGAATTTAGATGATCGCGGCGACCCCCCGGCGATGTCGAAATATTCGCACGATATCGGAACGTAAAGCTGTATGACGATTTGTCATAAGGCGAGCAAGAAAAATTAGCTGGTAATTTATGAAAGCCTTTTCCTGCAGGATCCTTTTGTATCATGTTGTAAACAGATGTATTGCCTTGGTTGATGGTGGTGTACATTTCGAATATGGGTACATGTTTCCATAAAAGGATCGAAAAAGATGTGACATTTTTTAAATTCAGTTTGAAGTGATTGTGGGCCTGAAAATTTTCAAGTACCTCCACAGGCGCACGGAGGATTTCCCGCTGGGGAGGGCTGCGATGTTAACTGGAAGGTAAATTCAGAGTACTATTTCTTGAGGAGTGGCGGGGGAGGGGGTGAATGATGAAAAACTGTTCCTACCTATAAATTTAAAATAATTATATGAGTGTAGTGTAGTGGTTTAAATTTTTATTTACATTTT
>QBDW01027566.1:0-17077 GCA_003261595.1 Maconellicoccus hirsutus | reverse complement strand
TTTCATACTTTCTGGGGAACTTCTATACTGTAATAGAGAAAAATTTTCTACTTTCAGCCAATTAATATTATACAAACTGGAGACGATGTATGCAGTACTGTATCTTGCGAACATATGTATACTCAACGTTTTATTAATTAAATGTTAATTATATAGTCACTCATCATTTTTCCATTTCAGTAGAACCTGCAAATAAAATTATATCACAAAGTATCAACAGTATACTAAAACTGAAAATAACTACAAAAATATACTACCCGTGAAGTGAAAATCCCTCAAAACCGTGTAGTTTTCTTCAAAAATTCATAACTTTCCAAGTCAGTAGAAAATAATATACTATCGCAGTAATTTGTTATCATATCACATAACACATTTCCAAAATAACTACCGGAGCAGTAAAAGTAAAAGAATTAATTTACAAGACTCAAGAGTAATGCAAATAATGACGTCACATATAGAGAATGACGTCGTCGAAATTTTCCTGTCATGAATTGTTACTAAGACATGGCGCCAAATTTTAAAAATATATATTTTTATTGATAATTATAACGGAATTTGTACGAAATGATAACGATTTATATTTGAATTGTTCAACTTTTAATTGATGAAATTGACGTAATATTTGTGTAGTATTGTTGGCGTTGTATTTATGGCGGTAGTACTTTTCCTTCCTGATTCGTGTAATCGTTATGTTTGTAAAATGAGCTTTGAGCGATAGAAAAATGATTTGAAAGAAGCTCCAACGAACAACGAGATAATCTAACTATCAATTACAAAACTCATAAAGAACTTGTGTCCACAAAATGGTATTGTCAATGCATCCGCCACATAATGAACACGTATCGCCCTTGAAAAACAATTCATCAAGTTCTCGTATTTAATTATTCCACAGATCCATTGTATAAGCGCATAAAACGATTATGAAACCGTAACACGATTAATCCGATAAATTTTCTACTCCATATTTCATTCAGCACAAAAACCACGCTTAAAATTGAAAGTGGCTTTTATTACGTAATTACAAAAGATTCGGGGTATCCAATAAAAAATTTCAGTGCGTAAAAATATATACTATAAAAAATGGGCCGCTTGTAAAAAAAATGTTTTAAAAATTACATACAAAATAACACGTTTTAAAATTTCCTCGAACACAAAATTTACGACGACAAGTAAAAAAATGTAAATCGATTCTAAAAACATTAATGAAATTCTGTCATCAACACGATAAAAACAAAAAAAAAGGGACTTCAGATCAATACTTCTTAATACATCACGTTCATTTTCTCAGTCGATCATTAACTCAAAATGAACAGAACCTTGTTTATCTTTTTGTCGATATTTGATATTTTTCGCCCAAGCTTGGCATTCGATGTTGATTAAAATACCAGCTGTGAATAAAACAAAAATTGTGAAATTTCTCGAAACAGGTGAATTTCCACATGATTAAGCTTACGTTTTGGTCTTTTAAAGTGTACCGCGACTAATGGACTGAGATAACCTTCAGAGTTTTCGTAAGGGAAGAAAAATCCGGGAAAACCTTGCATAGGGTGGTAATCGACGACACCAATGAATTCTGCATCCGCCGGACTCTCCCCCTTACAAGATACCCAAACGGTGTTCAACTACGAAAATATAATCGATTATAAATTAACCCCGTGGTGGAATTTCTTCAACTATTCTTTGCTTACTCGAGCTTGATCTGTCGGATTAGGCGATCTAGCCAGTTCAGTAATACGGTGCTTCAAATTATCCGGCATATCCTCGGGTAGTTCTTTCGGATCTTTGTAAAATTCCGGTCTCCAACCGTAAATCTATCGATAAGCATGAATTTAGCATCCTTTAAAACTACACAGGATACCAAACGCCTACCTTATTGAGTTTCAGCATAACGCAAGGACTAGACTGATGGTACATGAAGTAATTTTCCTCCGTACACGGAGCCAGCTGTTTGACGTCTACGTCACATACTTGTCCAGGACTCGGTGGCCTATCGTAATCACAATTATAAATATTTTGTCCTCGTCCGGGAGTTAAACCAGGTCTTTTATATACTGAAAAAATTAATCTTTGATTAATAAACGAAATGTGTAACGAGTTTGAGGAATATTTTTTCACAAGAGTATATGAAAATGAAATAATCAGTTTTCGAGGAAATGCACAATTCTAAAAAATCGATACACGTATAAATATTATAAAATGGGAAATACTACAGCAGACATTACGAGAATAAGTTGTGTCGCTGCAACGAACGAACACAGAATAGAATTTCAATACACGGAAACAATAACTACGGCACAATTACGAAACACAAAAAAGCAACCAATAAAAAAACGAAAAATTCCAAGCGCACAATTTGTTTCGAACATTTTGAAAATTATCTACAAGACAAAGTAATTGCATGCAAGATGTTGATCAGATAGAAAGAAAAGCCATATAAAATTTCATGCTTGCTTGAAATCATTTACAAAACTGACTTTTAAAAAATGTGTGAATACTTGTATGCAATATGAAGTGCCAGCTTTTCGGATATCACATTTAAAATCGGTATAAGATAAACTGAATTCGTCGAGCTAATCAGTTGTAGGTCGTGCTTATCGGTATTATAATTCTATATTAAAACATTTCTATTATAAATACGCAACGTGAAGGTGATGTGTTTTGGATGATCATACTCCATAACAAGATATATACCCACCTTCAAGAAAATCTTTCAAACTTTTGGTCCAAAAGTGGAAGCTTTCGTTTTTAGTGCCTTGATACCAGATCAAAGAACTTAACACATTTTCGCTAGATGGCAGTGGACGAAAACCGAGACCTGTAAAAAATCCTCATTAAGTCGACCTTTTCAGAACGTTATAATCTTAATGAAAATTACCCGGATTGGTCCCGATAAGGGATTCTGAGGTTAAGTGTCTTGGTGTACGGGGATTCAAAGTTAATGAAAAAATCCACCATAAACACAGCGACATAGCCGCTAATATGGTATAAAATATAATATAAAACAGGAAAAATCTACCTGCGGAGGTTGAAGAAACATTAGTAATCTTGATTCTCTGATATTTAACTCACTAATTCTAATACATCAAATAACTAAAACCGAGAATCATTACCCCATGACTTAAGGTGCGTCCCACGATTTGTGCTTCAGGAGTAAGTAAATCCATGCAGTAAATATTTACTAGAGTCCCAGAATTTCGAACTAAAAGAGCCTCGAAACTTATCACTTTTTCCGGTCATTTTGACGTATAAAATACTTAATATTATTATAAAAATATAAAAATTCTCAACTATAACATCATAAGTGTATTCTTTTCGCATACTCGGAATAACTCCGAGCAAAAAGGAGTGAAATTGATAACGATTTACTTTAGAATCGTGTTCGAAAAGAACCCCAAAATCTTACTCGGAGTAGAAGTAATGGACAATTTGACACTGGACAGAGTGGAATTCAAACTTGTTGATATTTTGTTTTTTCGTTTCCAAAATAAACAAAAAAAAGTTGACGTCTTTTCACAGATAAAATAATGGGAATTTTCATTTTTTGGGCTTTTAAATGATAAAAAATTTGTCTATAATCACAGATTATTTACCTATTTTTATAGAAAAAATAGGCGAATACATGGCGCTAAATTTAAAAATATATATTTTATTGATAATTATAAGGGACTTTATATGAAATGATAACAATTTATATTTCTATTATTCAACTTTTAATTGTTAAAATTAACGTATTATTTGTGTAGTATGATAATTTCGTGATTGAACGCTTCTACAGCCAACTTTTCACGTTATAAGTCAAATAAGTGGTAAATTTTCGACTTACCCCATCGCAAAGGAGTTTTTCCTAAAAATGTGCCAAATTCCTCATCGTAAACTGACAATTTCAATTTGGTCCTCCAATCTAAATTTTGCCATTCGAGATCCCTCAAAGGCAACTCGGTAAAGTAGAAAGAATCCTGCTGTTGACTTTTTCGAGTCGAACCTTTGCGCACTGAACTCGTCATCTAAACAGTTACACCAAATGAAAATACCAATTGCCGAAATCATAATTCACTAATTTAAAATCGTTCGAATCGAACCAAAATCATACGAAAATACTTACACTTGCGAATATTTACAACCGGTCAACGCAAAAAAACCCTACCACCGGGATACCTCATAGAAGTATGTAATGTGCTACGATTAGTTAAAAGATAATCCATTCTATCTCGTAACTACAGAACTAGATCTTCTTAAACGTAGGATGCTGTAATACAGGATATGTCTATTACTAAGTAATCCTGCGTGTATTTTTTATTCATGACCTTAGTTCGATAATTATGTGTTACTGCAACAATTATATTAATTCAGTTCATTTGCCATTCGAACCTCGTATAAACGTTTCACCGGATACATTTTACCCATTACGTTAAGTACAACGAAAGAAAAAAAAATTCCAAATAGAGCCGAATTAAAGCATCCGGACATAGCTGGTTTTTTCTCATGCATTTCAGTTTAGACTGTCATGATTTAACACTGTTACTTTTCGCAGACTCGAGACCATATAATCAAATCGCATCTATCACGTGAAGACACCCAACACAAAATACATTGAATAATACGTAATTACTCTTTTATTTTAAATGTAACAAATTATTAAATTAAAAACCATGATGTAATTCTCATTTTACTGTAACAATTTTACAAATTAAAAAAAAATTCTACTTGTAATATTAAGTAAATTAATTTGCAATATTAGTCGCTATTTTTTCTTTTTTTTTGTAATGCAGATATCATCAGATCACATGGCTGATTTTGTTGTTTTTTCCCTTATTGTGTAATAATCAAAAATAACATTTGCGTAATTTACACTTATAATTGAAAAAGGCTAATCGTAGTTTTACGTACAGAGATATACTTTTGTACAATTATACAAAAAAGAAAAACAATATACAAAATAATCTTACACATTAATTTAAATTTAGGAACCTAAACTCAGTGACATTTTTTTACAACAAAATGTACAATTTATCGATGACAAAAAAGCGTCGCGTAAAAACTGATTTTCATAATAAATTGAAGCGATCTTTCTAAAAAAAAAAATCAACAATGGAAAATAAATGAGCATGGAATATTTATTCTATATTAAAAAACATAGAACTGAATGCATTTTTGTAATTAAAATTTCAAAAAGTGAACACAATTGAGAAAAACTGCAATTTTTTGGTAACTTATCATTTTTAACGTGTACGAGACACATTATCATCGTTTGAAGAAATTCTGCATTCAGTTTTACCATTTTAATTAAAGTATTTAATTTTGTTATTACTTCTTTTTAAATTCGTAATTATTTCAATGATGAAATGCTTAATCAAAGGTGAAATTTAGACGACGAATAAATCGGTTCAAACCGGTTTATTTAATTGGTGATTAAGAGATCGATCGGTTATTACGTATTTTTGGTTTATCAATTTTCAAAAGGCTTTTATAAATTACTTCCCTTCAATTGACTTGGTTGCATTTAGTTCACATTGCATAATATTGAATATTATATAAAAAACCGGTTTATTTAAGAACTACATTGTTTTATAGATTAAGTTAATACTAAAAAATATTCACCGGTGTTTTCAACTTATTCGTATAAATCACTTAAAAATCATAAAAATTACTTGAAATCAATTTCAGAATTTCTCACAGTTAATTTTAATTATTTTCATGATAAAAAATTTAAAACTGGTTGTAACCGGTTAAAATGTGAAACAAATTTCTTCAATAATTACATTATTTATAAATTCATTGACAGTGATTGCTTTATTTCAATTTTATGAGTTTTCAAAACATTAAAAAAATAACAAACTGGTTGCAACCGGTTTTAGGAATTTTTTGAGATGATACAAAAAACCAGTTATGATATGAAACCGACTTCTACAATACTGATGTCTCATAAATTCATTTAGAAAAACTATTTTCATAAATACCAGCTTTTAAAACTTATTTTATAAATTTATCAAACGGTTTCGGTAAGGTTTGATTCCCAATGATGGATGATTCTATGCGAAACCTATCACTAACTCCCCCATTTATTTTCAATTTTATGAAGTTTAAATCTCATAAATCAATCAACTGGTTGCAACCGGTTCAAAGGCAAATTAACGCGTTAAAACTATTCTTATTGAATTTCAACCAACAAAGTTTCAAGTAATTCGTCAAATTCAACGATAAAAACTTGTTCGCGGAAACAACTGAAACTTCGTAACCGGTTGCAACCGGTTAAGCGTACGTATCAAAGAAAATTCGAACGATTTTTCACAAATAAAACTGAAATTCTACGAATTGATGAAAAAACGTTCCATTTTCAGTTCAATTTTACCAAAAAAAAAATACTGTAACTGGTTTTCCTGTGTTTAAAACAATTTCACTTTTTTAAATATTGATCCAAAGATATACTTAACAACTTGAACCAATAAGAAGTGAATCACGCTTGAAAATAAATGGTAGCAACTAGTTTTTTTTGCTGTTTTTAACAAGCACGGACTACAAATTCCATTCCAATTCTAGAATTTAAAAAAATCATAACTCAACCGGTTTCAACTAGTTTTTCAAATGCGATTGATTGTCATGAAATTATGTAAAAAATGAATAAAATCTATTTTATAAAATTAAACTTGAAAATATTCAATATTAAAATTCAAAATACTTTCTCCGTGAATGAAAACCGGTTACAACCGGTTTAAAAATTCGTTTATTCGCGGAGTATTCCATCTAAAAAATGAAATTTGTCTCTGTTCATCAAACCTACTGAAAATTAGCATGCAACAAAATCGATAAACCGGTTGTAACCGGTTTCCGTTATCAATGATTTCCGCGAATTTCGCGTATTTTCTCGTTTTTCCAATATTTTGGAACGAAAATCGTTATACATTCGTCAACTACCACGAATTTTTCATTGAGACTCATATGTACTAAAAAAAGGCCTGATATATTACATCGAAAAATTACCTCCAAGAAACATGCATTAGAAAAAGCATTAAAAAATTAATTTGCAGCAATGCTACACCCCCGACTGGGTACAAGCCTTCGATCAAACGATAAAATTAGAGTGTACATATTGTTTCCACTAGTACACTAAACCCTACATTTCTTAAAACACGATACAAAAACTTACATTAGACGAGCAACAATACAAAATACAAGCTGAATCTTAGGCTAAAAGCACGTACAAAAAAACAACAAAGAGAGCTTATCCGCTCAAAAAAACAAAAACAAGGCCCACAAGAGCAAATAATTCGCCATCAGTCTCACCGCGTCTAGCACCATTTTATCGGCAATTAACGCAAACCTTAAAAGGCCCGATACAATCATCGTGGCAAAAAGCTCCGCATTTTTTACATATCACCATCGCTTTCAGGCTACATGAGCAATCGTCGTTGACCCTTGTCACGATGCCGTATTGTTGCGGAACTGAATAATACGTTTGAGCGTTTTGATTCGTCACAATCGTTCGCATTATCGGCTGCGCGCCTTGTTGCTGCTGCATACCGACGCTGGCCGGGCGACCGCGACCTACGCCGTAACTTCCGGTTTTCTGATTCGTCGGAGGTGCGCTATTCGAACGACGGACTCCGCTACCGAGACCGGATCTTTGTACTAAGACGTACTGTCCCATTTGGCTTTCGGTTAGCTAAACATGGACGATATTAGATACACCACTTAATCATTGCGTTTCATGACGCAAATCTCACGTACTTCTGTGTTCGACGGAGGCAGAACAGCCATGGTAACCGGGATACCTTGGGTCGAGGTGAATACATGTTTAATAAGCATCGACGATTTAGACGACGACGGGTTATATGTTTTCGTACTCTTCGTATGCCCTCCTCTGGTTGAATTCCTGCACAATTGGCCATAAATTACTTCCGGAATTCTACCACACGATACCGAGCGTACGTACTGAGACTTATTATAATCTTTATTCATCAACAAAGAAGGAGGCGGCTTCAATTGGAACTTCAATTGATCTCGATTAGGACTATTTTGTATCACAGCCTGACAAATCTGATAGCTCCTTTCCAAATTAACGGCTCCCGGTGGCGGCTTATTCGACGCATTACGCCCGCCTCGTCCTCCCGACTACACGAAAAACCAATCATATAGCAGGTGCAATCACGCCATTTACCACCATGTACTTACTTTGACCTGCGTCTTCGTAGGCACTGCCCTGACGGGAGTACTCGTCGTGAGAGCAATATAAGGAAGGGCACTAGACGACACCGCTTGATTGGTAACTAACTGTGTACTAGGCGGAGTAGGTATTGTTGGGTTCGTGGACGGCAGACAGACAATAGTGGTCGGGGGTATGACCGTATTAGGGGCCAATACCGTGTTCGAAGAGGTTATCACATTTGTCGACGTACTAGTACTACCCTCCATCGTACTCGTCACCTGGTTATCCACCTCCGGTGTCAAAGTAACTGAAACCAAACACCAAATTAAACTCTTGGCGAACATATTGAGGCGAAATTGCATACCTTCCAGTTCCAGTTTAACGTGGCCGCTTGGATATTGAGCCGGTTTGCATTTTTGCTCGTCGTCGGCGCTGCTCGAATTCTCCTCCGATTTACCGCCTTCATAGTCTTCCCATTCTGGCGCCGGTAATGTGCTCTCTTCCAATCGTACCTCCAATTCTTCCTGCATCGGAATCACCGCTACTTCGTTTTCCTAACAAATTAAATTCGAAATTTAATTACGATTTTCGTTTAAACGAGGTTTGGGAATTAAGGGAAAGGGGGGAGGTTAATCCGAAAATTTCTACAGGCTCATTTTTTCATTGAAAAATTACAACGATTGATTATTTCCTAAAAAATAATAAAAATACAAAAATTTGAAAAAATTGTCGACGGAAATGAAATTATTTCACAAAATTATCAAATAGAATTTACTATTTTGGAAAATTTCAATTTCAAAATTTTCAGGTAAAATTGAAATTTGTCAGAATTATAATTATTTAAAAAGAAAAAGTTCTTAAAGAGAAATAAAAAAATGAAAAAATAGATAAAATTATATCGAAAAATCATGAAGAAAAGAAAAAGAAAATACCAAATTGATGAATGCTACAATACGTAATTTTCCAAAAAATTAAAACAGTAAAAAAAAATCCAAAAATTTCAAGTAAAATTGAAAAATTAATTCAAGATTTTTTGTAATTAAAAAAAAAATTAAAAAAAAACGAAATTAACACTGAATAAAAAAACTCACTTGAGAAAATGCAGATGAAATAACCAAAAATGGAGAAAATATTCAACATGAAAAAAATATATCAAATAAACTTAGCGAAATAAGCATAAAAAATTTAAAAATTAGGCTTTTTGAAATAAAAATTGTGAAAGAATTTAAAAAATTACGTATTTAAATACGCAAAATGCGAAAAAAAATAGAGAAAATTATTTGAGAAATTTAAAAAAAATAAAAAATCCCTTCTTAAATTATTCAGGAACATAAAATAAGTATTTAAAAACAAATTACTTGTACTTTGAGCGAATATCATAAAAAACTTAGTAAAAAAACGCTGGAAAAATCGACGAAAAAAATTCAAATTATTCGAAATCAATTGTTTGTGAAAATAAAATAAAAGTGTGCAAAACTATGCAAAAATTGCGGTTTAAAAAAAAGGAAGAGAAATTCTAAGATTTTAAAATTCAAGAAAATTAAGGAAATGAAAAAGAACATAAATTTATGCGAAAAAAGACAAAATACAAATAAAATTTGGTACTTTTGTCTCCTCTTCCTAATCTCCTATTTTCAAATAGTCTTTTCTAAGTTAAAAATTCAAATTAATTTCAATAAAATGTATAAATTTTGGAAAATTTTATCAAAAATAACCGAATTTCAGAATGAAAAATGGAAATTATTTTGAAAAAAAGGGCAAAAATACATCCCAAAAACTCTCATCTTTCTAATAAACCATCAAATTAGCTGATTGAGTCGTATAAACCCACCGCCTACGAATCATCCCCGCTTCAAGGTGATTTTGCAATACGTCGATATTAATCACAACACCACATACCCCTTCCATGGCGACCTCGGCGAGTAGCTTTTCGGTATTACTATCGACAGCATCCCAGGCAGCAGCCAATATAGCAGCTTGGACTTGTTCTTCTTTGCTATTATCCCAATTCTCATCTTCGCAGATCATCCTTTCGATGTTGATGGTCTGATTGAGCAATTCTTCGGGGTTGGCGTTTTGGTCCTCTTGAGACCTTTCTTCTGGGGCCAGTTCGGGTATAGGTTCAGATAACGGTTCTGTGATATCTTCAGTGGTTTCATGGTGCACCGATGAGTCTTCCTGATGGGGTTTTGCTCCGGGGACGTCGTCGCTTTTCTGTTCGACTATTTGAGAATCGGGTGGATTAGTTTCGGGGATATTTTCACCTGAAAATTGATCCGAATTAGAAATTGAGGTTGGTTTGTTTGATAAGTTGTGTTGTATTTACTGGGAGGTTCGTGTTCTTTGGGTTCTTCTACGGGTTCACTTGATTGCTGCGATTCTTCGGTGCTAGTGACTTGATTTTCGATTTCGGTCGGTTGCGGAGCTACACATATGAGGATATTGTAAAAATTATGTTTTGAGTGGTGTCAAGTGAGGTATTTACCTTCAATCGTGGTATTTTGTTGATTACTTGGGACACATTCAGGTTCACGTTCAGATTCTTCGTTCTTTTCGGGTTGCTGTTCCGGAGGCCATTCAGGGACAGGAGACTGGGCTTCTTCGACTTGTATCTCGAGTTCTTCCGGGAACGAGATTATCTGCAGAGCTTCTCGTCGGCGGATACGTCTTCTTCTGGGGTTATGATGTCGTCATCTTGATCCTACAGTGATAGATCATTTATAAGGATTGTCCGGCGGTTGAAATCATTGAAGAATCATACCCTCTCTAGATCAACTTCGGCTAGTAAATTTTCCGAACCGCTTTCCACTGCGTCCCATGCGGCCGCCAAGATGGCAGCTTCGTCTTTGTCGTTATTCCAATTATCGTCTTCTTCGCAGATTATGTTCTCTATGCCGATTGTATGATCTAGGATGTGATCGTCGTCAAGGTCATCGATATTGTCCTCTTTTACATCGGTTTCGTGCCTCACGTTGTCTATTTCTTCGGAGATGGTGATATCCTCTAGATTCACGGATTGCTGTGAAGTAACTTCGACGGAGTCGGTTGATTTGGACTCGGAGCATGTTGCGTGGACAGTATCTTCGACTTTTTCCGCTGCACAATGTTTCCGTTAGAACAGAACCAGTTATCAATGAAGATGATCAACTTACTAGTGGAAACGGTGGTCATATTTGTTCTATCGATTTTGTCTACCGATTCTTCGATATTCTCCGAAGGATTTTTTTCAGATTCCGATGAAACAACTAAAAAAAGTAATATTTTCGATAAATTGCCTAATTTTCATATTAAAATGCATCGAAATACAAACCTGATTTAAACTTCTTTACGACATCTCCTGCGGTATCTTCAGCTTCGCGTTTCTCTCTATACATAGAAACAGATCTAGTGACCGCTCCGACAGTACGATTTCTCAATACAGGAGAAGGTGGTCTCTTGATCGAGGTCTTATTGGCTGATTTAGGGCTAACGGTTTCTTTCTCAGGTACGCAAAACGGATTATTTACAATATTCGAATTTTCGCCCCAAATCGGCTCAAAGTGTTTCACCTACGGAGAAGAAATACGCTTTAGGGTTCAAGTGGTCGCAGAACGAAGATAGAAATTCGTTACCTTCCACGGATCCAGCTTATTTTTCTCGCGTTCATTTTCTAGCTTCCTTTTTTGTTGATTTTCGGGCGTAAATTCGCCTTCGGAGAGTCGTTCTTTCCATTCAGTGCAAGCTCGATTGAAAAACTCGTTACTGAGACCGGTAGGATTGAGCCTATGAAGAAATAAGGCGAATAGGCGTATAAAATGCAGGTTCGTTAATTCGGCGGGAAACTACATTTACACAGGTGTTGTTGAAAAAAGTTCGACATTTGACGAATAAATTACCTGTATACGCAGTCGGATTGCGTATTTACTGGAACACGATCGACGTGCGGTAGCAACTGAACCAATTTATATTGATATAATTGCGGTAACGATGAAAATGTGTGTTTATTTAGCAAATCCCTTAGATTGGTTTGAACTAGAATCGAATCCGGTGTTTCTAGATCGATACACCCTTCTTTGGTTTGTTCCAGCTGAGCGGCCGCTGATAATTTTTTATTCGTTCGTTTACGATGTTTAATACTGAAACCTGGTATGGATGAGAGGATCTCTACCATTGTTGGAGTTTTAAAACGATTGTCTAGTTCTTCTTCGGTGTCTAAGAATCACAATTCGGTTACGTTCCGGAGTCGAATTGACGTAGAATGAGGTACTTACTGTCTAAAGGCGTCACATAACGAGGAACGGGGGCTGAATTGCCGGCCGCTATTGTGGTATTTTTACGTCGCCTCTTGGCCTGCTGTCGTAACGCGTGTTTGATGACTTTCTTCGAGTGTGAGTGTGAATAATGCACAGGACGTATCGACTCAGCGGTCTGTTCTTTCGAAACGCTCCAAACGGTGTTGGCGCCGCTGAATGATTTCTCATCGCCATCGTATCCCTCTTCGCCTACAGTTTTACCAACTACGACGCGATAGGTGAATTAAATGGTGTTTCAGATATTACACCAGTTGATTTCTTACCTTTGACTTTTTGTAATCTAACTGGTGATAAGGTTATTTGAGGTTTCTTATGATTTCCAAATAATGAACTGGAAAGATATATCTTGTTATCACCGCTCTCATCCATGATCGAATTTTATCATCATCAAAATTCCACATTATTTTACAGCATAACACTGATCTCTTTAATGAAAAAATAACTCGTAAAGGTGATTGTTATCGACGAATTTACATTTATTGCGTCACTTACCACCGAAAACGACAGATATATATGAAATCGTACGAATAGGTTCGAATTAATAGATAAAAATTCTTTATAATCGGACACAACACAGATACCTAAAGCATTACACGGACACTAACGAAACACGTAAATTCGCCAATGTAATATGATACAGTTTGTATGCGACGTCGAGAACATTTTCGATTAAAGAAATAATGATTTATTGCGAGTTTATATAAAATTAAAGTGAGAATTCTTTATCTTTGATTTGTAACGAATTCTGGTATCACCTCAAATTCGTATTCTGATAAGCGTTTATTGGTAATCCAAGTCCGAGTGTTTTGTCGTGATGGTTCAATTTCACATATAAAATTCGCGGTTAGATATTTTATTTACACTCACGATGCAAAAAATACGTAAAGTTTTGCAACAACAAGTAGTATTTATCTTTGTTTGTTTAATGACTTCGTTCATTTTCAAATGTCGCATTACTTCAAAACAAAGCTATTTTACTTCGTGTATCGAGACACACGGATAAAAACACATGGCCTTGTAAAAAGTTCTTTTAAATTTAAATTATAAATAGTACTATTTTTATCTGTTAGGAAGCGCTGTCAAAGAATTGTTGGTAAAATTACGTAATTACAATGGTAATTACGGAATGAATTGAAATTGAAAGAATTTAATTTTAAAATTGAACTGTTCATTCGGTACTCGTAATGAATTTAAATTTGAACTCGAAATTAAAATAATTTAAACAGAATCACCAAAAACCATTGAAGTTTCATTTTATTATACTAATAATGATTAACAGTGACTAATTAAGTTTACAAATTTCGAAAATTCAGAAATCAGAAATATGTATAATTACAAACAGCGAATTAAAATAAATCCACAAATAAATATAATAAATTACACACAAAAAATATCAACGTAATCAGCAATAAATATAAAAAAGTTTAATTTTGGTATAAATGAAAACTCGAAAGTTAAAAGTTGGTCTTGTATTTCTTTAATTCAACCATAATTAGATGAATATTTGGAAAATGTGGTTTCACAGCGGGTGTTAATAATTTAGTAAATCTATTACAATACTGTACCAGCTGTGTAAACGTTAACTGAAGAAGAGACGAACCAGTAACCAAATTCGGAAAGGAAGATAATACTGTGCGATTAATATTCTCTAAAGATGATTTCCAAGTATTACAAAATTGTTGCACTAGATTTTTTTGTTTACCTGAAATGCAAATTTTATTTAAAATACAGTATTAAGATTCTTGAAAAATTCAATTTCACGTTTACCTTCTTGTTTTTTCAACTCATCTAGCTGATTACGTTCTAATAATACTTCACCTTCTCTAACATACTGAATAAGACCGCCGAAATGTGGAGATAGTATTTCCTCAACGTACTCGATGCTTCTGGCATCAACCGAAGAACGAAAAGTATCAACTTCTTTGGAGTTATTTCTAATTCTTTCCTGAAATTTGCATTTAATTGAAACAAATGAATAAATGGTCAATTTAATCAAATGAATACGAACTGTTAAAATATTCAATGCTAAATCATAATTGTTGATTAAAAATATCAATTGTTCTTTTCGTCCGGTGAATATGGCCGCCATTCTTAAAATAAAACATTGCACTTCTTCTAATAATTCGGCTAATAATTTGGTAACCATTTCATTTGGATAACTACTATCAATACTGATAATTGCGGCGCTAAGTTCGGCATATCTTCGAGTAATCTTCAAACAAAGTGTAAAATTAGTAACAGAAATATCACAGCGGAGGTTATTAAGATATTCTTACATAATGCGGATTCATGTCTTGCTTAAATTTAGTAGGATCGCATACCCTGACACTTTCGACATTTTGTCTCATTACGTATTCAAATCTACAAAATTAAATTTACATTTGAATAGATGAACATGAAGAATGATCGAGGAAAAATTACCTCGTCATGATGATAGGTTCCATCTTATTCCAATAATTATCTAAAGCTGGTACTGCTCTTTTATGACACATCAGCATATATCGCAGAGATATATGATAACATAACAGCAATGCAATTAAATCAAAACAATTTTCTGCAAATGTTTCTAAATTTTTCTGCAAAAGTAACGTATTTATTTAAAATTGTATCACCTAAGATTTAAATTACTTGAAAACCTACGGTTAATAAATTCAACGTTTGCGTCATAATTCCTTTAAATAGTTCCAAAGCAGGTTCTCCTTTGACGGTGAAAAATTCACAAATAAATAGATATTCTCGGCAAGCATTATCCAAAAGTGCATATTGTTGCGAGCGAAACAACGCTTCGAAGGGGTACTAAAGTTAAAAAAAAAATTAATATGTGTTTTATTCAAAATAATACATCAACGTACTCGTGTTTCCTGTTGTTGCGCGCTATGTGGAATTATGACCGGAGCTTCTAATTGATTATGTAATATATCTCCTCGATTTCCTATAGTAAAAACGGTGTTTTTCTGCTTCAACGACGATTTAGTGAAAAATCCTCTACTGCTTGATTCACCAGCACCTAATAGATCATCTTTGGTAGCTCCTTCTTCGTATTGTAATTTTTTCAAATTCGATGAATACGATTTGAAATACGAGAAATATACTTTGCCCATTGTATCGACGTATTCGTTACAAATTTCATGGGCGACGGCAATTTCATTTGCGAGTAAGAATTCGAAAAATGATCTGAAAGCGAATTTGTGTTTTTTTAAATGAATAAATATTAATAATGAAATACTATTTTATCATTACTTGTGTTTTAAAAGAGCATTCTGAGGCATATGATAATTAGTCATTGGCTTCCTCAATTTGGAAATTTGTTCTATAATGTATGCTCTTATTTTGGTGACAGCTTTGATTTTCAACATTTCCAGAACATCTTTCACATCGTGACAAGCTTTAATACCTGTATTTCGAAAAAATCATAATCGACTTCAATTAGTGTGCGCTTGAATAATGAAAATTAAAAAAATAGACATTTACCTGCGTTATTCTGTTCCCGTACGAAATTAATTTTTTGACTAAGGACGGATAATTGTTTAATGAATTCTTTATCGGTAACATCGGCTTCCAATATAATCCGAATGTGTTCTTCGGATACAGAAATATCGTCGATAAATTGGCTCAAATGTCCACGAACGGATTGTCTGTTATTTAGGCGTTGACTCATTTCAACAGATTTCTTTTGCAAGGATATAATTTCACTACTAATATTTCCTAAATCTGATTTAAAAGTCAATAACATGTTTTCCATTCGCTGGAAACAGAATAAAAATTAAAACGGGGAAAAGGGTTAGCATAAGTGGTAAGAATTACATACTTCTAAGATGTTATCGCAACTGTTAATTCTGTTGTGAAGATTTACAATGTTCTGACTTTCTTTAATGTAATCCTGAATTGATTTATTCTCGCATTCTCGTAACTTTTTCTCTACATCTTTGGAATATTGACGTAAATCGGTTCCTGTTTTAATAACTTCCTTAATCACTTCTGGCTTCAACTCGAGCATCAGGTTATCTTCAGTTGAGCCGGAATACATTTTCTGAGCACAGAATGTATATTAATTGACTAATTTTTACTTGAATGAGTAATTTATGATCGATATTTACTCACCGCGATGGAAATAAGAGTGTTGGGCACTTAAAAAGAAGAAATTTTGGAGTTGAAATTGAACCAGCAGATTTCCGTGGATTCAACCTAAATCAGAAGAAAGTAACATTTTGTATGTAAAAAGAATACTCTGAGATTTTCACTGCACTATTTCGAAATAATTTTTTTTTAAAACTATCAATTTTTCTGGATTACGTAAACAAGTTGGAAATGATAAAAATTTTTGATTATAAATTTTGTTTTTAAGACGTTCATGCTACTCGACAACATACGAAATCGAACCGAAAAATTGTTTTTATTGCAGAAACTTAAAAATAAGAAATAGTTTATATCAATTTCAGTTATAAATGTGCCTTAAATAAAGAAATACAAACCTAATTAGACTTTTTTGCGAAAGAACATAGAAAAAAATGCAAAAAAACAAAAAAGCGAAGCTAATTATTCAAAGCTGAGGCATCGCATTTTAAAGGAGTTTCTCGGCTCCCAGTCATCAAAATTTTTTGTTTACGTAGAAAAAAATTCGTGTTTTGCCGAATTTAAAAAA
>QBDW01027509.1:0-13902 GCA_003261595.1 Maconellicoccus hirsutus | reverse complement strand
TTTATGTAAAAAACCTTCAAGAATCGAATGGAATTGACCATTGATCTCAATTTTCAATATTTCGAGGAAATTTCGACGTTTAAAGTTGAGCATATACATAAATATTTTTCTTCAAAAATTGCTCAAAATTTTTTTATATTTTTTTTTATTTATGAAATTTACGTAAAAAACCTTCAAGAATCGAATGAACCGACCACCGATCTCAATTTTCAATATTTTGAGGGAATTTCGATGTTTTAAGTAAAGAATTTGACAACTTTAAACCCTCTCCTGTAAAATTATGATTTTGGCCAAATGGTCCCTTTTCGTATGCGCCCTCACATATATAAACTGACATCGATAAAAATGCTCAAAATGGACTTCTGAGGTTCCAAAACAAACTTTAAGTATGACCTCCCCCTCCCCACTTCCCATCGACAGATACAACGTAATAATCCTGGTTTTTATTTTTAAAAAAACGGCTAATTATTGGTAGAAAAAAAGTTTTCGTACAATTTTTAACAAATTTTTCTTGGGAAATTTTCTTCTTAAGTCTCCTCAAGTCGTACAAATACGCCCCGACTGAAGAATTTTGTTGGAGATGGTGACGACGTGACGAATTTGCGGCAAAACTTGAGGAGATAGGGAGGAAATATTGATTACAAAAAATGTTCCTTGTGAAATTTCCAACAACTTTCGTCTGAAACGTTTTTCCCTCAAGTGGTCTGAAGCTCTGCTTTCATCGCTTGGTGCGAATTCGTCTGTTGGAAAAAATCCGATCAATGTATCCCATCTTCGTTTAGCGTTTGGTTGACGGCGTCGTGGGATAATTCCACGACGGTAACGCGAGAATAGACCAATTCGATGAAAACTTTCGGTCTCGTTGGCGAAAGGTATTCGCGTTCGGTGGCGGGGTTCAGGACGACGCCGAAAATTAGGCCATAGTATTACGGTCTACTGGCGTCCGCCGCCGAGACACGACGTCCATAGTTGGAAATCAATTTCAGCGGCGAAGTGAAAAAAATCACTAACGATCACGCTTATCGTCTATCTTCGCTAATAAGACGTCGTAAATATGCGAAAGTACTAATACCCAACGACGACGCCGCGAACTCGATTGTACGCGTAGATAGAGGTAGAGGCGTAGCTCGTCGAGTACCGCGAACCAGTTCCCGCGCGTTTTTCTGATTTACGATCTCAGCCCGGTCACGAATTATGTCGAAAAAAAAAAGAAAAAAAACGACTTAAAAACGTTATAAAACGTCAACCGCCGAGATACGTCAAACTGTCAATTTTCTTATTTTTGGGAACCTAATTCTTTTACATTGTGGATAATTAAAATTACCTAAGTAATAAAAACAAACATCTGTGGCCAAACGAGCACGTTGATTTAACGATTTCTCGAAATACCACGAGACGAGGTACATCGAAAAACTAAACCCGTTCACTCAATTACGCCGCGTTACTCATCAAATCGTCGTTTTTCTGGCTTCTTAAACGTGTTAAATCATCTCGGCGCAATTTGGACCAATCGCTTAATTAGTACACGTGTGATTTTCCGCCTAGCGAGCCGATTAGCATTTAGGAGTGATTATGACACACATACACATACGTGCACGCACCTTTTACAGCCGGCTAAACTGCCATCGGCCGGAAACCATCGAACAGCGCCAGCGCCGTTCGGAAGTACGGCGCAAAGTTTTTCCAAGCTGTGGCGAATCATTAATACGACCTGGGTACAGGTACAGATTCGCTCTACTTGCCTGAACTGCGAACGCTATGTATATAAAAAAAAAAACCATCCATAAAAAGCGACTCTTTGGACTGGCGCGTATTTATTTACCTACCGATACCTTTAACCCATTAAAAAAAACCGCCGGCAGAAGCTTAATCGAACTTAATTGACGTCTCGGTACCGTTTTTTCTCACGCCAATCGCTCGATGACCTTTCCGCGTCCATCTAATTTCCACCGATGTTCACCTTTGATGCGACAAGCGCGTTTGGCAAGCCGGAGAGGGCGAGGAAGAGCGGTTCCGTATCTTGAACCTATACTTGGTAGCGTCGAAAACCGGCAATTTTAGGAGCATCTAAAATTACGAGTTGGCGCGATTTTTCATGTTGGTAATGTACGAGTACTATACATACGCGTACAACTCGATGGCCTATTTTCGGTCGACGGAATCGAGTCGGTATTTATGGTATTGTATTGGCAAAGGTTAAGCTATTTTGAGGCCATCTTTTGCGACGAGTCGATTGAAAAATTCGTACGGCGGCGTTGTCCGGTGATGCTGAGTTGAGTCGAGGTGCGCATCGCGAGTAATTATTTTTCGATTTGAATCGTGTCCGCGCATTTCTCTTCCATTTTTGTTACGCGTATAATACATTAGAATGTAATTCGTAGTTCACACGTTGTAACCGGCTTTAATGGTCGCCTAGGCTTAGGCCATCGGACTAGTTTCAATTACCAATGAAATAATACCTTAATTATTATCCGTGTTACTTCATATGGACGTCGTATGACGAAGCATTCTCATCGCTGTGTTTGTAAAACAAAAACCAAAAACAACGAGTGAATTAGGAACGTGTGTTTCGTTACGTCATCTCGCTCGCAGACCAACGTATCGCTTTTCGTGTTGGTACAAATATCGACCTCTTCCTGGGCATGGGCACAGCCCACGATATACCGGATCTCGAAGTATTGGTAAAAAAAAAATTGCCAAATAGTCGTGAATAATGTTTTACGTGGTGGGAAAAATCTTCCATTAACGGAAAACGAATAACGATTTCGTGTTTCGTGTGCGAAAGGTCATGAGGAAACTGAGTTTGGCTCGAAACTCGAGAAGATGATTTGATAGGAATATGTAAAGCTTCGATTTGTGATTGAGAAATGGAGCGTTATCGTTATGAGAGGCGGAGGTAATTTTGAGGCGATGAGGTTCTTCGTAGACGGTGCTTTTTGAAAAGTTGACCGCTGAGTGTTTCATCGAATACGTAAAAAAGGCGAAATTTATGCGTAACTTGGTTTATCGTATAAATGAACCTCTATCAAATTGGTTATTTACTAGCAAACCCGTCATGGTCGTGAAAATTTCACGTTTTCATGAAATAGCGTCAGGTTTTAATTGGAGTCACATTTCACGTTTGGTCTGTGCACATTTAGAGTGCCATATTTTCAAGTGATTCACGTTTCAATCAAGTCACATCGCGCTCTTTGAGATGTCACGTTCAACTGGAGTCACGTTTCACGTTTGGTCATCTCAAGTCATGTCTCACGTATTTGAAATTTTATTTATCCTGAATTACGTTTCAGCTTTGAGGCTTCACGTTTTCATATACGTCACGTCTCATGCTTGGTCATCACGTATTTAAGTGTTATGTTTTGGTCGTCATGTATTTTCAGCGTTACGTCCTCACGTACTTCATGTTTCCTTAAAATAGCGTCTCTTTTCAATTGGAGTCACGTTTCACGTTTTAATTCAATCGCACCATCTTCATCAAGTCACATCTCACATTTTTTCCTCTGAAGTTATATCTCACATGTGTGAAGTATTATGTAACTTGAATCACATTCCAACTTTCAGGCGTCACGTTTTCATATAAGTCACCCTCACATTTGGAGTGTCTAGTTTCTAAGCGATTCACTTTTTCATGTCGTAATTTGTCATGTCTCATATTGGAGTCCCGTTTCAATCGTAAAATGCCACATTTTGGGTCATAAAACGCAAACAAAATATGATGCACTAGAATTTATCATGAAAATACGCATTTTTTTATTCGTAGATATTTGTAAAATCAGGTTGCATAAAAGTCCGCAGCACAGTGTGACATTTTCAGGTCACTTCGCGACAAAGACGTTCATCGGAAGACGTTATTTGACGTCACATGCCACTCGTACCCATGACACGGCAGCGTGACAATGATTTGTCATCATATCATGTCACTTGACATGCTACCATGACTTGATCACATGCCACAATGCAACGAATTGTCATCCATTCCGTCGCCATAAGTCATCACATATCACATGTCGTTTGCCGCCATGTGGGAAGTCACGTCACGTGTCATGCTTTTGAGTCACGTCTCGGGTACTTTCACTTGAGCTATGTTTTGAGGTCGCGTCACGTTTTCTTCACTTCGCTTTTACATTACGCCACGGTTGCCGTCACGCCGTGTGTGGAGTCACGTCACGTTTTCTTCACTTCGTTTTTACATTACGCCACGGTTGCCGTCACGCCGCATGTGGAGTCACGTCACGTTTTTCATCGTGCGATGTCTCTTTATGCTTCGCGTCACGTTTTCAAATCACATCTCGTACCATCGTGTATGGCATCACGTCACGTTTTCTTCACTTCACTTTCACATTAGGTCACGTTTGTCGTCGTGTTTTCAAGCGTCACGTTTTAATTGATGTCACGTCATGTGTTATCTTTACGTATGCTGGCTCCGGATTGATCGAAATTTCGAATGCTTTTTTCTCAACTTTCCGTTGCGCTTTTTGAACTTTTCAATGAAACTTGCACATCCCCGCGTCGAAAGCTGTCTTATGACGGTTCAAGCTTTTTTGTACGTTTCGCAGTTCTCTAGAACCTACGATGACAAAAAAACTAACATGATCTTAGTATAACTGATACTCAAGATGGGTGAAAATTGGGTGAGACTTTTTTATAGACGTTATTCTATTCTGTCATATCACTCATTTGCACTATTTGCCTAATTTCTATACTGAGGGAGTTAGTGCTTTTCAAACGTGTAGACTGTGTTGTTGAATATTTACCCGTCATCTCGATCGCCCTATGACGCGTAGAAGCGCAGATTACTCACTGGCCCAATTACGATGCGATCACGAAAGGGC
Source organism: Maconellicoccus hirsutus (assembly GCA_003261595.1). NCBI lineage: Eukaryota > Metazoa > Arthropoda > Insecta > Hemiptera > Pseudococcidae > Maconellicoccus > Maconellicoccus hirsutus. The sequence goes on along the minus strand of QBDW01027509.1, from coordinate 9,070 downwards.
GCAGTTGACCCGAAAAAAAAGCCTTCCCCGTGGTCGGCGTTCTACTAATTATCTAGTAATTGGTTTTTTATTTCTCCATTGCACGTGTATTTGTATAGAACGCGACGCCGTAGTAGACCAATCGAAATACCGACGCGGATTCATAGCATCTAACTAATTCGAGCGTATAATTAATTAATACAGCGAAATGCTCGGGATAGCGAAAAAGGGTATGGAGGGCTAAAGAAGCGAGACAAGGTAGCGGCGCGGCGGCGTTACCTATATATCGTATGGCGTTATGGTTATACGAGAATTAGGCGAGACGAGGCGAGACTAATAATGTGCGCGAATAAAAAGCAAAACGATTGAAGACGCGAAATGTACCAATGTGGGTTTATGGAGTATTCCGATATGGCGAACGTCTGTTCGACGCGACTCGGCGAAAATACGAGTATGCTCTTGTGGTACGTACTAAAATGCACCTAGCTGCGTTTTTGTTGCAAGTACCGCGATGGAAATTACGGACGACGAGGTTTCCGCGATGACAACGGGGTCTGCGGACGAAATTTCGGCGATACGAATTATCGTATCGGTCGTACGGACATATCAGCCTGAAATAATGATACTTTAGACGGTTCGCTGATTTCTTATCTAATGGGTTTGTTTTTTTTTTCGCTTTGTTGTATAGCGAAGCTGGAAAATACATGTAGCCGCTCGTTACATTGTCATGCTGCGAAGACGGCCGTCATTATGGTGAGTGGATTGGATATTAACCTATTACGGTGTAAGTGGTGGCGGCGGTAATTGGATGTCCGCAGAAGCGGATGCTAAGTAAACTGAAAACGACGTGCGACAGATTTTCGTCGTCGAAGACACGCATCGGTTTAGTCGAGTTGTCGTGCTTTTGGGTTTATGCGAACGCGATGACGAGGGAAAGGCGGAGATCGAGTCGTGATCGTACGGTGCCAATTTAGATTTGATTTAAACGAATCGAAAGTTCGTTTTGATTGATGGCTCTGTTATCGAGTTTTGTGGGCGTTTCACGCGAAAGAACGTATGTGAACTTCTCTACAAATGTAACGGTGACGTAGTCCGAAAAGGAGTTCGTCGAGTGTTATACGTTTATATTTAAGATCTAAATGCCCCAGCTACCAATGCGTTGAACTCGAAGTTCTCCAAAAAACGAATATTTTCGAGGTGAAATTCTGGATATCGTGATTTTACGGAGAAGGTTCATTCGACTTTTTGTGGAAGTATTCGCAACATTTGAGAATCTCTTCATTTTTTATGGTCACTTTTTTTTAAATAAAATTTACCTAGTTATTTCGGGGGAGGGGAGGGATAAAATTGTGCATTCGAAGGTATTGTATTAAGGAATGTATCATATGTATTGTTTTTGCCACAAAAATACCTCTCACGGGAGTGATTTTAATGGACCAGTAGTTGATCCGTGGTGGAAATTGTCGAGATGAAAGTAGCAGGGAATTAAGAAAGGAGCATTTTTTATTATTTCCGTTTTTTTCGAATTTCTTCCGTTTTGAGTTATTTGAAAAAACCTCATATACACTGATTTGTCTACAAAAAACCTCATAGCGCAGTCACCCTAGACATTTTTAGGCCAATTTCGTGGAATAATACATTATCTTGTAGAAAATTTCATGTACTTCAATTTTGAACTGAACTATTTTCCACGCATAAGCCATTTTTCCCGGGATAAATGCAAACAATCACGCAAAAACGCGTTTTTTCAGGTACCAACCCCCTGCTTTGACTTAGCACATCACTTTCAGCCTACGATTTTTAATATTCGTCGTGATGGTGTTGAAAAAATCAGCAATCCCCCCACTCCAATTTTTCCCCTCCGAACGGGCGTTTTCGACTTTATTTATTTTTTTCCTATCTCAACTGGCACAATTTTCAAAACTCATTTTTTCGATGTATTTTCGACCCCTAGATGTCGTATACTTTTTTCAAAAATTTTCCTCCCCGAGGTCGTGGTCAAAAAGCACAAAAACCGCGCGCGCGCGTTGGCCGAAACTTCCCACTACGCGGTAGCGCCTTGTTCACCGTTGCGCGCGGCACTGTTTGGAACGCGCGTAACTGTAAACGAGGCGCTACCGCACAGTGAGAAGTACAGATTAACGCTCGCGCGCTTAAACTTATCATTTAAATAATTTTTTTTACAAAACCTACCGATTTTTGGGTTATAGATCATATGACATTTTTTGTTTAAAATAATTTCAAGATTAATTTGCGATTTTTTTGTCGTCGAAAAAGTCGATTTTTTCAAAATGCGAAGCAAAACAAAAACAACCACCCGTAGTATCCTCGTCTTCGGGCAGAATTTGAAATATCAACAACATCAGTGACCAAAATATCTTGTAATATTCCCATCGAAGCAACTTTTTTTTACGGTTCGTCGGCACGAAATGTTGTATTTGAGGTAATTTCATACATTTGCATCTTCGATAACCACAATTACTCGAAGCGATACATGACTGGACACCGGACAGTTATTCATATTGGCGACCTACATCGATCCGTTAACTCTGTCGGTACATAATACCATGTCACATCGTCTATACCAATAAATCTTGCATTTTTTTCTCCTCCAAATCATCGCGTATTTTCTCACTTGCGCGAAAACCATCAACCGATATCGTCCGTTTGTTCGATACCCGTACGAACGTGTCTTGGGCAAATCCTCAACTTTACCGTTGCGCCGAGCGCGTGGTAATTTGTCACCGTCATCATATCTCAAATGGACGATGCCGTTCGGCAACCTCAACGTCTCCAAGTCGAGTTTTTGGCGAGGAAAAAAAAGCATTATCTCGAGCGATGATTTGTGAAAATTGAAATTAATTAAAACGTGATCGACGAAGCGCGCACGTGTACGTTTTGGTCATTTTTTTCTCGCAACGTTGACGATCGCCGAGAACACGTTTGTCGGATGTAATTAGCTGGCTTCGTTTTTTCTTTTACTTCGAGAGTGGTCGTTTGGAATGACGAGGCCATGGAGTCATCCCTCGTTGTTTAGGGATATTCCGCGATAGGTGGTCGATATTTTTGGTTTTTATGGAAATTATGCTTCGGCCATTGTTGATCTTGGAATTGAAAAAATTAACTAGAAAGACTGTAAATTGGAGTCTGCCGAATATAGAGAAAGGATCAACGAGCAAATTGATCTTATTCGTGTAAACAACCGTGTTGATTCCATAATTGATGTACTCGAAGACAATAGACGTATGAGTGGACCTGGATTCATGGGAATTACCTATTGAACGTGTAAACTCTATTTACGTATGTGTGCGTGCATACGAACGCATAATATGAGTATTAAGATTACTATTGGATAACATCGTTTGTGTAATTTACTCGGTTACTCATGAGATGGGCAAAGAAAGGGTGAGGGCGTGTAGAGAAAAACATATCAACGTCGATGTAACGCGAACGTCCAACAAAATGGGCAATCGAGTATAAAGCAAGAGAACATGTAACCCGTGTGTTGTAACGGAGGGGAAGAAAAAGCTCGAAACGCGGATGCGGCATTTAGCAGATACTCTCGGAGTGGAGTTGATGTGGTCAAAGAATGGCGTCGCGGAGCGAACAGGAAACGCATTAATGGAGCACTTGACGATGTGGTTTTTCGTAATAAACGAAAAGCTGTTCGCCTACGATGGCGCGTATTCCCAGCTGCGTCTGGTATCGCCGGCACGCTTAAAAGGTGTGGGAAAATGACGTGTGAGCTTGATGCGAATCGAAGTGAACAACCAGTGACAGAGTGACGAATGAAGGAGATGGGTGGTGCAGGGGGAGAGGCGGCGGACAAGAAGCGAGTGCTTTCGTACTGGTACAAGTTTGCAACGGTACAAGTGATGCGTTTTGGTTTGCATATGTGTAATAGGTGTTTATCGTCTTCGGTGTGGTTTATTAATGGAAACGACATCGGACACGTTTTCGCGGTCGTTTAATAAGCACGAAAAATATGACGAATGGAAGCGCGAACGAGATGAGTTTTCTCAATGAAACAGCTACGTAGTATGTGGCCTTCGAGTTATTTGGTTTTTCGTCTTCGAATTATTTCATTCGGCGCATTTCTCACCGAAATTAATATTCGTGGAAGAATTCGGATTATGCGTATTGTCGAGGTTTTTATTACCTTTTCATTTAGCGAGCAACGAGAGTGAAACAAAGGCGAGGATTCTTGCAGAACGACATCCGCGCAGTAAGAATGGGTATCGTTATGACGGGAATGTGGCTTTTTGGCAGAGTAATTAGTATCGGTTTACGCAGAGAGAGCAATGCGAGAAGCTCAGATGTGATTGGATAATTCGTTACGAAGTGTTTAATTATAAGTGTAGTTATGCAGGTGATGAATAATGGTGATTTTGGGTTATCGATTAGTCTTACGGTGTTGATTTTATGGGATTTTAATCGACGACCAATTATATTCCTGAATGTGGGAGTGGCCAAGCTGTGATTGGTTGAAAGGAATATGTATTTTGAATAGATTTTGTAACGTTGGCGAGATTTTTAACATCTGAAATAGTATTTTCGAAGAAAATTCTACATTGACCAATAAGAATTTGAGATTTGAGAATGCGACGTTCTGATTGGTCGAGGTTTTACTCGGCGCTTTCAAGTGGTCATGCTCTTAGGATTGTTGCTTTTGTTGATTTATGATCATAGATGTGATTTTCACTCAGTTCTGGTCATCAGCCAATCATATTTCAGTTTGAGGATGAATTTAATCGTTTATTGGGAATTTTTGTTTAAAAATTGAAAACAGAAGGTGTTACAGATACGTGGAAATGATTGGCTGATTTCTATGGGTTAATTAATTATTGCCGGTGGCATATTGAAATTGTTTTTTCTTTTTTTTTTTGAAAGATTATAAAATATTTATGTGATTTTGAACGATTAACGGGTGAAATTTCTTATTATTCAGCGATTCGATCGCTGATTGGCTGTTTGAAAATACTGTGGTGTGATTGGATAATTTTCATTTGATATTCAGATTTTTTCGTCGGCGTGTTACTCTTTGACGATGTATAATAAGGACCGAGGTAACTGTACATCTCCGCCGGTGAAACATCTATAAGACCCTTAAGTGGAAAACGCTTCTGATTGGTTAATTATGCGCATTATCGCGTGTTATGCACATGCTTCAAAGGAATAATTTCTAGTTAAATGTGGTAAAAATGCAGTCAAAGGTGTTGCTATTATTTATACATCATTTTGAAATTAGCTACTCGATCGATACATCACATTGTTTCAATGAGCAACCAATCAAATTCCACCTTATCGTCCAACTCGTTCGCTAATTGGCTACGAAAAACTTCTATAAATACTCGATTGTGATTGGTCAATTCTGATTTCTTGTATTGTTATAATTTGCCAAAATTTTCAACCCTGATTTGTCAGCGGAAATTGTTTTTCCATAGAAATGATAATCAACCGATTATAATTTAAATGCGCGCGCATGAATTCGTTGATTGGCTGATTTTGACGTATTGTCGAATTTTGATCATTTTCGCGCGTTATTACGAAATTTTTGCGTGATTTTTGAACGACACGTTAATATTTTGGAGTTTTTATCAATGGATGAGTGAGACTCGTGAATGGTGATTGGTTAATCAGTTGCATGAAACGTCAATTGAAAAATTACACCTATTAGGCGCATTAATTAGCTAATTTGACGGTGAAAACGAAATGTCGAGAATTATCAATCGTTATCGAAATCTGGCCACCTGCTATTTTCCATGTTACTTCGTTCGTTTCACATTCAACTGTTTTTTCGAGCACATCGAAACGCGTAAATCTTTTCCTCGAGTCGTAATTTATTTCACGTTTGATATTTCAAACGATTAATCGGCGGTTGTGATTTTTCCATATTCTCAGATATCTCTTCATTGTTGAAGCTTTCCTCGTCTTGACGATAGTTTCGCGAGGTATAATCAACGTAATACGAATCGGAAATAGAATTTAGAATAGAAAGAAAGGTAAATTATGCTAATTCGGTTTAAATGTCTAGTTCAATGGCAATACGTACAGCGTAATTGCGTAGCTATTTATTTCACGTAAATATACTCGACGGCCCCGTGGGATAGTGTTGTTTTTACGCGCCCGATACGAGCGTATTTAAGCAATTAAAGTCTTCATTACGGGTACAATATCATCGTGGTTTTCGCGCGAATACCTAACTGCCGATTGAGGAGAACCATAGAAAGGTAATAATAGGAATAGGAAATGCCCATAAGGTATCTAGCAGCTAGCTGCTTAATTAAATATTTACCATCGAAAGACACCGCGAGTTGAAAAGTAAACGGATGATAACGATATACGGGCGTTTTATCGAAGGGTAAACGAACGTTAGCGACACCTGATATTAATACGACCCCCTTGGCTCCGCTTGGCCAATGGCGTAGCTCGCGTTGCACGTATGTTTCCGCGTTGTTATTTATGCGGTATTTGAAGCGAGGGCGTCCAGGGTAACCATCGTGATAGCTTGGAAAAAAGATGGTCTTTGTTTGTTTACAAATTACGAAGTATTTTATGCGTTGAGGAAAAAAAAACACATTGAAAAATAACGAAATAAATTGGAAAAATGAAATACGTACCGATATGATGAAGGAAAACGGTCGATTGCGATAGATGAACTGACGAAAAAAGCATCTTCGAAGAGATAACGAAAGAATGAAAATTACAGCGAAAAAACTCCGACAGAAAAACGGTTCACGATGGAAAGAAGGCGAAAAAAATACACGCCAAAAATAAATCAAACGCGAGGCAAAAATGACAAAATAAATCAAACTTTCGCTTTTTTTTTGCTCGTCGATGTATTTACGTTGGTGTATAAATATAACCGAAGATGGCGGATAATTAAATCGAACGACTAGGACGGTCGGAGAGCAACTGCAGCGAAACGACGAAAATTTATACGACACCGAAGACGTAGAAATTTCGCGACAAAGCGAAGGCGAAACGTCGCTTTGGTAGCGCACGATAATCCGTAACTGACTGCGAGAGGCTGCTTTAGTTTTCACATTGTGACTGCGGTACGCTCCGGTCGTCGTGGATTGGTATTTTTTTTTCCACTACGGCAGCGCCGAAACTCGGCACAGGCGAACGCCGAACCACGATGTCTGCAATTCTCCAGCAGCGACGGCAGCAATACAAACGGAAATGAAATGAGTAACGGACCATGAAGGAAATTTATTCACGGTACAGTCAACTTTTACGGAGACGGCCGAAAAAAAGAATGTCGAATTGGTAGACCGCAAATAGACGCGTGGAGTTGGGATAATACGGCGGTAATTAATTGTATAGGATCGAATTAGAGTGATTTACGTATTGGCTCGGAGACTCGGAGTTGCGGTGGGAATAATCGAGAATATGGATGTGAGTGAAATGTGGCCATTAAGATGGAGACGCGGTGGTATATTGGATTTGGGATATGTAGATCACGATTCACGTTGAAGGATGTTGTGTAACCTTCAGAAGTACATCGGTGTCGCGGACGATTCCGACTCGATGGGATGCGATGATTGATACGTGGATTTCATCGACGGCTCGGTCACGTATGGATCATAAGCCACCCGCGATATCGTCGAACAACCCTTTATGAATTCGAATCCACCGAGCGGAACCATCGCGGATGTACTTCCTACGAAAATTATTATCATTAGGATATTTTGTGTGGTAGTGGTAGCGTGATAAATGAGTCATATTCGCGGTGCTACGCATATCGCGTGGATGTTGCCTAGTTCAATGTCGAGGGAAAACTCGATATTTGATAAAACGTGACATTTTCAATATTCGGAGATGGGCGAAAACCAACGAATAACGATTTTTAGATGTACGATGATCGAAAGGAAATACATACATCACTTTCTGGCTTGTTTTACTTTCTAAGAAAATCGACTTTTTCGACTTCAAAAAAATCGCAAAATAATCTTGAAATTATTTCAAACAAAAAACGTTATACGATCCATAACCCAAAAATCAGTACATTTTGAGAAATAAATTATTCAAATGATGAAATTTAGCGCGCGCGTAAGCGGTACTTCTCACTGTGTTATAGCGCCTCTTTTACGGTTACGCGCGTTGCTGCGTTGAACATGTTACTAATGTACGTATACGTACTACAGGCCAAACGCGGTACCGCGCGCAACGGTGAACGAGGCGCTACCGCATAGTGGGAAGTTTCGGCTAACGCGCGCGCGCGGTTTTTGTGCTTTTTGACCACGACCTCGGGGAGGAAAATTTTTGAAAAAAGTATACAACACGTAGGGGTCGAAAATACATCGAAAAAATGAATTTTATCTGATTTTCGAAAAAAAAGTTATCGAAAACGGGGGGAGCTGATATTTTGGTCGCGGACGTTTCTCGATGGAACCCAGCTACCCACCTACCACCCAAATATCGTCAAAATCTGAACCCTGTGGCAGATCGCCTATGCTCACCTGTCTACAGCCTTTCATCAGTAATTAGCGGGATTGTTACTTTGTTAGATTGATGAATTAAATACTGTACCAACGACTTGTTAAATAGTTTTTGAGAAATCAGTATTTTATAATTTCTAGGATATCTATTTTCAATACTGAATTCCCGAAAACTACAGTATTTAATTTATCAATCTAATAAAGTGGTAATCCCACCGATTACTTTGGGTTGATGAAATTCCGATCATATCTACATCTAGAAATAATCTGTAAATTCAGCACTAATCGTCATATCCTTTACCATTAGTTTTTCCCCCATCTCCGAGTATTGAAATTATCACGTTTTATCAAATATCGAGCTACAAAATGGGTATTGTCAAGGAAGCGGAGAGAGGTAGGTGTAATAACAGTAATAAAGTTCAGATCCGTCGATGGCGCCCAGCTGTCTTCTATAGTTGGTTTTTTTCGCTATGCTGCCTGGCGCCGGAAATATTTGTTTTTGCGGTTATTTTTCAATACGTTCGAACAGGAACGGAAAAAGTAACTGAAATGGAAATCTCTGTATCGGTATTTGGTTATCGCCGTCGATGTAATTATTTTTTATGCGATTGAAATTGACAAAGTGGTGAAGTTGCATAAGGGTTTTA
>QBDW01027505.1:0-32533 GCA_003261595.1 Maconellicoccus hirsutus | reverse complement strand
TCTGTATGTCAGCGTTCAACTTTTGTTGCGATGTTTATTCGACGCCCTTAACACAACGTTATTGTCATCATTTTCTGATACAATTTGAGTGATGAAGACGTACCTCTACCTATCTATAATATTGTTCTTAGCAGGTACCCAGCTAGTAGCTAGCTACTAGCTAGCCAGGTAGCCACCTACTACCTACTAATAGGTAATTTGTTTTCCGACTTTTTAATTTGAATTTGATGTAAACCGAGGTTTTTTTTCAAACCATTGAATGGAACGACGACGGTTTTGATATCTTTATCTTGGCAGTAATCTTTTGTTGCTGATGCGTTGGCCGAAGTTTACGATAATCAAATCAAACGATGCAATATGTTTTGAACGATGACAAATGGTGGTACATCGTATTGCACCATACTGCACCGGCGTCGTCGCACTTCTACATTAGGTGATTCGATCAACATATCGGTGCGTCGCGCACCTTCTTAGCTTCTTGTTGATAGATTACTTCACTCACTGATTCTTTTCCACGACACGACACGACACGAACGCTGTATTCGAATCGAAGGGACGATCCGACCAGATAAATTATTGTTATAAAATAAGCGCCTCGGCGATATGCAATGAGTGTTCGGGCACAAACGAGACGATGATGCACAAAATGAGCCTCCCGGAGGTCAAAATTATAATATTATGTCTTTTTTCGGTGGCTAACGATGGTTATCTAGAAGAGGTCTTCTCTTGGCTGGGCGCTTGTGAAATATGCTGTAGTAAGTAAGTCTATAAGGTAAGATGTGAGACAAAGATAGGCGATGACGTATACAATATATTATACGTATCGAGTTTGGTTTACAAATTATGTAAACTACATCGCGTCAGCGACGAAATTGCGCGACAAAACACCGTTTTTATTTGGTTGTACGTAGTATTTATGAAATAGACAATGGTAAACTATGTAAACATCCGAGCCAAAGATTCTACGATGTATTTTTGTGCACTGCAGTAAATCTCAAAAGGTCGAAATGTCGAATTTATTTATCAGGAAATTTAATTTTTTTGTCGCTACATTATCGCAGATTAGTGTTGCACTGTATTTTTGTCCTTGTCCGCATACGCATATGATAGATATTTGCATATAGGTAATACTTACACAGTGATCTATTCTCGATGTCCCAATGAAAAATTCGTTTTAAAAATGTTAAATCTTTATTTAAAAAATAAATAAATAAAAAATTGTATTTTTGCAAAATTAAAATAAGGAGGTTTTAAAATGTTGATAGGCGTTTACAAGAAGTATATCGGTGCAGGTGGTGAATTGCGCGGTGAATTGCGGCGCAGAAGAAGAAAAAGGTACCAGTTGCGGCCCATTTTTTTAAATGGATTTACAATTGCGATCCAAACTTTTCTACGCCGATTGGTGAGTTGCGGCCCGTACACTAAAAATGACTTCGGCCCCAACTCACGTCCAAATTCACATAAAATAATAAAAATACTTGAGGTTTACGATGGTACGCGTTGGGAAGTTGGGATGACTTGAGTAGAAGGACCCATTCAATTTAAAATGAAAACTTACTCGGTTATTGGTAGTTCTGTTGCAGTTCGGTGAGAAGTGTGCCCAAATATTAGGAGAAAACTAAGAATCTGGAGAAATACGAGTATACTGTATGTGTCGAAAACATAATCGGCAAATTTTATCAATTTGCCATCTTTTGGTAGTTACAGTTGCATAAAATCACCAGTGAAGTAGTCGATAGCATGTTCAGGTTTTAAAAAGGGAGAACAAAATTTCTTTTTCAAAAAATAGCTCTCCTGCCGGTGTATCGAATTATATGTAGGTATACCTAATTACCCATACAGAAGCCAGGCTCAGTTCCTGAATTTTTTTCCGTCTACTTTAGATACCCTAAGCGGAGTCTACGGTCTCTAATTTCAAAATCAGGCCGCAACTCATACGTGAATTTATCGGGCTGCAATTCGTACGTATCGGGAAAACATCTTCGGCCGCAATTCAACTGCAGCCCTTCAAATTAGTGATTCAGTTTAACGCGAATGGGCGTATACCGTCTTGGTTCAGTTTTTTTTTCTTTTATTAAATAATATCGTTTATTTTACGATAGACTATACCTATTCGACTACCTCATGCACCTGGCCACCTGCGTCTGCGTGCAGCAATAAACGTGGTCCTACAGTTTCTGCCGAAAACATCTCGTAATACGTACCGTTTATTGTTATTACCCTGGGCCCTGTAGGCTGTAAGTACACCAGTAAGTGACTAGGAACTACTCGTGTGTAAGTTATAAGTGTATCATGCGAAGTGATAAAATTAATTTCCTTATTTTTCATATCGGCTCGATGAAGATTTTATCAAGTTTCATTTTGTGCGGATCATTTGCAGTATGTGGTTTTCGAATTTTCGACTACCTAAGCTTTGACTTCTAGTCTCTGTTTTTACTTTGTGCGCTAACGTCCGTTCATATGTGTACAAGTTTAATGTTTAATCCGAGTGTATTACGTACCTATTTTTCACACAGACCGTAAAGAACCGTGAAAAGGGAAAAAATTAATTGTTCCTCATCGAACGAGGCTTTTGAATTTTAATAAAAGAGTAGAATGCGTATGTACGTAGCCTACTCGTATGCATATGAAAAGAGCGCAGAACTCCCTTTTTAATCACTACAGTTGAGTGACTTGACTGACGTTGTCGGCCCGTACAATCGGCTGATTGATTCGGTCCCTGTGTGTGTGCTGTGTGGCTGCACGGGCTCTATACTGTACGTCTCGTCTACCATCTACCGTCTACGTAGTGTAACCTACTCTACTCGTACATAATACAGTACGCACTGTACGAGTACAATCAATGCGTCCACATCGAACCTACGATTTCACTAGCCTATTCCTATCTGTACTAATATCATGCACCGAGTCACGTAGCTAACCGCAGGACGTCCTTTATTCGGGGCGAATTTTCAATCCGCTAATGGCGACAAATGAAGACATAATAAGTCACATGAAGGCCGCCGTTACGCCGTGCTTGCAAATCCTGTTCGTGTTCGTGTTCGTAAATCGAATTCGATTTCGATGAAATGCCGATCTCTACGAATTTTCAATTTGATGTTTCGCTTCAAAACGAATAAAGTGAATGAAAAAATGGGAGAGATACCCTTTAGAGGTACGCAGGAGTGTAACCAAAAACAAGGTCGTACTTCTGTTGATGTCGTGTGACGCGATGTAAGGGGTTCACACCGCAGAAAATTTACCTCGCTGTTTTCCTGTGATAGCTGTGCTCAAGACTCTTAGTCTGTAATACTCGTATTACGTGCCTATTCATAAAATACTCGTAATGCTCGGACAGCACGTCTATCAAAAGTTTTTAGCTATGTACTGTACTTACTATAGCTATGTATGTAGATGTACTATGTACAAATTAGCAGCTGGCCGTAAATTTGAACTCTTTTTCGTACAAGTGTGACTACGCAATTCGCTGCACTGCAGTCGTCTAATGTGGTGAAACAACGGTCTAGTATAAAACGGAATTAAACCTTCTTCTCAAGTGCCACATCCGGACTCCGAATTGAGGAGCGAAAAGCGATTGAATTGTATAGTCTAGCCGCAAAAGTTAAAAGGAGCGTAGCACGTTGCTGGGCTGTAGGCTATCGAATCGGTAAATCTGATTGCGAGACTTCGCACAATGAAATCTCACCTTTACTTTTTGACTGATTTGACTGTACATTTGATTTTGTTACTAATAAGTAGGTTTTGGTACTTTACCACCTATAGTCGCAGACTTTCAAGCGTATGACACTTAGCCTACGCGTTGATTTATTTTGTTTGCTTTTCCATTGTTTTTTGTTTTCTAGACTCTTCCACTCAGTACCTCTACCTCTACGTCTACATACTCGTGTATTACCTAATACCTAATTACCTATGTAAAATCGTTGCATCAACGCCTAACTTTTTACGTATCGACAATTTAACATACTTACTCGTACTTATCGCGAAATCTTTGTCAAAATGATGAAAAAATACCTAGCTCTATGTCTATACGTATTAAGGTATGCCGCTATAACCTTAGAAACTTTTGAGCTTTTAAGCTCAACAACTTCTGAACGAAAGGTCATTGGTGAAAAAAGACAAGTCTGTTGAATTTCTCATAAGAAAATGCATTCAATTGACGTACAACTCGATGCTGTTGCGTAGGTATGTTTGCATTTTTTTAAAACTTTGAACTTGGACGCTCTGCAACTTTGAAAGTTAGCTTTGGTACGGGAAATGAACTTCACCGTCGTTTTCCTCGCGAAAAATTGGATAAATTAAAATTTTCAAGTTTGAAAAAAAAATCGACGAGCGAACTACCGAAGTGTCACCTATACCTAGTTACCTACTTACTTGTACTTGGTATGAACACTAAACAGTAGGTACAGTATATTATGTACGAGTACCTTTCTGACACAAAGATACCCTACCACCTTTCTTACAGTGGCACGACAACGTATATATGGCTTTTTTATTTCGTACGTACGAATTAAAATAAGCGTGAAAAAAGCATCAATACTCGAGACCCGAGGTTTTCGCACATGTTATAAGAAATACGTAGCCTATGCACCTAGCTTACGTCCGTCCTACCTTTATACTCGTACTACGAGTAACTTGAGTGTATTTCCATTTCCAGCACATGTGCAACGTGTATACACGCTGCTGCACACCGCACACCACACATCATATCGTATGTCCACGAGGAGTTTATTAAAAAAAAAAAAAAAAAACTAGTTTCCGCGTATTATATTCTGGTCATTTTCAACCCTCTTGGAATGAGTCACGAGCTAAATTATAGTCGTGCGTATAGGTAAAGTATCCAGAAGACTTAAAAAGCATGTAAAACTAGAAGTTACTTAACGCGTGTATTTATATCAATACGTATAAAAGGGAAGTTTTATAGGTTTCTGACATGAATTTGTGTACTACCGCGTCTCCATTTGAACAAAAACATGAAACGCGGAGCATGAAATTAATTTAAACTGTTTACTTTATTAGTATCACTTATACATTGTTAAACTTCCCATTCCACCGAGATACTATACTCGTACTCCCATCTGATGAAAGTTAATTACGCTTTTTGTTTCGAATGCAAGTACTCGTATATACGCGCAAGAGTATCGTAGGAATGCGTACATAACTTAGGTACTTACGTATAATTTTTTCCACTCGCCTTTCTCGTCCCTTGTACTCGTACTTTGCTTCGTAGTTTCATTTCTTTTACGCGTCATAAGGGTGTTCAATCGGCCAATAAACATCGACCTACCTTATCTACTTGTCGTACCTCGAATCTCTGTAATAAATGTACATATCTCGTACTAAAGCGAAATAAGCCTGCTCCACTTTCATCAAGTTGAAAAAATGCAATTTACCTAGGTACTATTCAATGTTTTTAGAATTGATAAAAACTAAGAGCTTACATATTGCAATTTTTCAACTTAACAATGGATTGATAAAAGCAAATTTGATTCTTTATCGAAGAAAATGATGCCCAATTTATCATAATTCAAGCCATCGCTGCCATTTCTACAATAAAAGTTAAAACTGAAGAAAAAGTAATTTAATCTCTGTGGGGTAGGGGAGGAGGCTACCACCCACACGCACCTTCGCCTTCTCTAATGGCATAGCCTACCGTATGCTATACGCGTGTCCTTTCGTAATTCCTATTTTAGAGTTTCTATTTTTTCAAGATAAACAATGAAAATTTATTATTAGTACGTTTAATTTTCAAAGTAGATAGTCTAAGTAGGTAGTTGGGTGCGTTTTTAATACGTAGTAAGTAAGTATAGTAGAAGTGACTGTAAATGAAGCAGGCTGAGTAAAAGGTCCAAATATAGCTCGCATTAAAAGTGTTCTTTCTTTCGGGCTTTGCTAGCAAGTACGAGTAGCAAGACACAGGAAGTCGCAAATCACATTTCTATACATACCTAACCTACTACCTACATACATATGTACTCTTACTCTTACTCGTATAAATACCGTGTACTCGTGTACATGTATAATAATTTAAAAATAATGCGCGTATTTTTGATTACGGGAAGCAATTTTTGTTTTGTACCGAAATTGACACGCGTCGCGTACCGAGTCCAACCGAAATTTTTCTTTTGTTGCTGTTGCGCAGTCAATTATCTAATAATACGTACCTAACCTAGTACGAATACCAGGGCCGGCGTTTTCTGTGACGCGTATGTTGCAAATGCGACATACGGAAAAATTCGTATGTCGCATTGCGACATACGGGAAAATATTACAATAAATTCAAAAATTCAATTTTTTAAACCTTTCTCCACATTTCCACCACTTTTTCATCTTGCTCCAGTAAAAAATTTTAGTTTGTGATAACGATAATTGAGCGATCAATTTTTACAACACTGCACTCAGTACATTTTTTTTTCTAATTCTGTCAATTGTTCATACTACGGAGTACGGAAGCAGCGGTTTCAATATAGCCAAGGAGTGTGTGTAGGAAGGGGGGACTGAGGAGAGGGTGTAGCCGGAGAATTTTGGGTTTTGTATAATATATAATGGTCTATTTTCATTTGCGACACACGGGAAAAATTTACTTCGCCGGCCCTGACGAATACAACTGCTTAGTACTTACTATGTACGTACTTACGCCTTATGTCTTATTCCTTAAGTTATTCCTTTTCCTTTTTTGTGCTTCATGCCCATACCACTATCTGCGACGCGACGGCTTGTTGATTCTACTCGTACATACTCGTACCTACGTATGAATAAATTTTTTCATGGATAAAGCATTGCCACAGAATTGTTACATCGATTGGTTAGTCTCGGTTTGCTTTCAACCAACTTGTCTCATTAAAATTTTTTTCCACCACAAAGTAAGCGCAGTTTAGAGCGTTTCAAAAGTTCAATCGTATCAGCCCATGTAGGTAGTAGGTACTAGGTAGCTTTTTTGTGACATACGCGTACTGTAATATGTACTAATTGATCGCGTGAATCTAAACAGAAACAAAGCGAATAATTTTGACGTTTTTTTTTTTTTTTTTTTTTTACGATTAAATTGGCGAAGAAATAAGTAATATTTCATGTTATTTTTGTTTTTTGTTTTGATTTTTTTTATCGTTTTTATTCGCTTTTCCTTTTCAATGTTTATCGATGATTTAGATTCGTATATTAAAACTACCTATTCATGTCTGCGCTTAATAGTTAAACAAAAAAAATGAACAGGTAAACTTTAACATACAGAACGAATATAAAAAAAAAAACGCTAGCCAATTTGTAATCAATTTTCATTAAAAATATGTACTTAGTCATCGTGGTCCGTGGTCGTTTTGAAAAGTACATAAGTAATAATTGTAGAAATACGGCGATACGATGCGACGTGGCGCGGCGCGGCGCGGCGCAACCGGCCGGAGCGTTTTCAACGTAGTATGTGTATGTACTTGTGAGGCAAGGGGCATGATAAAGGCATACGAAATAGTAAGCTGTTGAAAGATGATACTAGCTGCATCTTTAGACAAAGAAAAATAGCTCGGGTAAAAGTTCAGGAACCTTAAACAGATCTGTACAAATAACAGATGATCGCGATGAGAATGATAAAGAACCCGATGACATAGTAGACGATTTAGATAACTGAAATGAAAAAATTCTTACTAGCTAAAAGGTCGTTAGAAAATCTCTCGAGGTTGCGTACTCACTACTCTGTGTTTTGCACGTTTCCTTTCTATAAGCGTGCGTCGCTCGTGTCGCGTCGCGTCGCACAGTAGGACAATCACACGAGCCAGCGCGTCTAAATTATTTTATTGGCTTTAAGGGGGGGGGATTGGTTAGAAGGCGCAGAATTCAAATGTAGTGTCCAATTTGAGTTGTCTCCCTCCCCCCTCCTGCTCGGTGGAGGAGAGGAAACATGAAAAACTCGGTAAAAAAGAACAAAAATTTGGCTTTTTTGTGAAAACAAAAATCGATTTTTCCCAAAAATTAGCGTTTTGTAGCAAAACGTACTACATACTCGTACTTTCAAGTAACCTATCGCGTTGGAGTTTTTTTTGGAATTTTTTGGACTTTTTGAGATAAGTCAAATTGTAATTTTTGAAAAAATAAAATTATTAGTGCGGACTTTGAACGCGATTTTCTTACAATTTCCGTTACTATACTTGGTGATCGAATTCGATGAACAGGTTTTTTTCAAACAATAAATTGCGTAATACGTATTACGCAGCTGAACTACCAGGATTTTGCAAACTTACGCTGTAGCGTTTTTTGTTCTTTCTGTACCAACTGCGGGTAGGGGGCGGGGCAAATGGCACTTTATGCGATATCAGATGGTTTGAACCTTCTTCAACAAAACTACATAAATTTTGGCCCATCAATTTTTCGAATTTCGGCACGCTAGATCATGGAAATTTCCTTTTGTGCGTCGCATCGTGGTTGTAGCTTCCGCTTTGGCGTCTCTTATCCTCCTTTCCACCGTTTAGGTATGTCATATATGCTCGTGCCGGGTAATAAGTACCTACTTCTAAAGCTCGTATCATTACTATTATCTATCCGCACGCGCACCAGCAATTAGTATACGAGTGTGTACAATGTAGTCTACATACGTATGTAAATTTAATTGTTGAGATGTGTTTGTGCTTAGGCTTTAGATGGGTACCGTACCTGATTCCTACTCGTAACATGTGGATAGATAGGTATGTAGGTAGGTGGGTAGGTAGGTAGGTAGGTATTAGGTAATACATCGTATGTTATACGAGCATAGAAATAAAAAGCTGTTAATTAAACTGTCCGTTCGTGTATAACAACGTCAACCTGTAAAAAAGGGTAGAAAAGACGAGCGTGAATTAGCGATAAAAGGATTATCACACGGCGCTGCGGCGGCGCGACGTCCTCGGGTTTTATTTAACTACTACAGTGAATATCTTAAACGACGCGACGTATCGGGTATAATTTAGGATTACACGTGTTTAATTACAGTAAAGCTCGAATTTCATCTACGAGTATTTCGCGCTTGTTGGCTCCTCGAATTTTCTTGCCTATTGCTTCGACCGGCGCGACCCAGCGCTTACGCTTACGCGTATATCATCAACGTGGTTTCGCCCGATCGTAAATTTCATCCGATGTCGCCGGTTTTTGTTTTTGGTCTTTGTTGTACGAGTATGTACAGTAGGTTAGGTATACGGTATTGTATATTTGCTTGGTTTCGGTCGTGCGACAGCGTATGCTCAACTACGAGTATTACGAGTACTCGTATATTCAACTTTGTCGCTGCGGCAGTATCGCGTTCGCGGTTAGCTCGGAAATTTTACATTAACGTCATATTTTACGAGTAAAATAACCGTCGATGAATTTTCGCTCGTTTAGATTTGCGAGGTTTTACTTCACACAGCGATAAACACGGCCTTTCAAAATGGCGATTATCGTTGCAAATGGCGAAATTGCGAATAAGTACGTTACGAAAACATCGGTATGATGGGTGCTACTACTCGTAAATGTATCAGCGACGCGATGATAAGAAAGGAATAAATTAAATAAACTCGCTGCTGGCTCGACAGTCGGCACCTTGTCGAAGATCAAGCGGCTTATACGAGTACACTACATACTACATACTCGTACTCGTAGAGTAAATCCATTAGCACACGGTTTTTATTTTCACGCGCTCGGTGTTTCTTCTCGGCCTGCCTCAGGTACTTAAGTACGAGTTCGAGTACGTATCTAGGTAATAAGGTATCGCATCGCGCTTATGCGATCATAATCTAACGGCACGGCAAGCGCACGTTGCACAAATCTTAGATAACTATGTATACTCGTAGTATACCTATTACCTACAGGGTTAATCGGGCTTCGTAGTTTAGGTTCGGTGGGTGCTATTTTTCACTCTAAAATATGTTTCAAAATGAAACCTCAACGCTCAGCGGGATTTACGTTTCGAATTTTCTGAAACACCCTGAACGCCCGCTGCGAAAATTCATAGCACGAGCTTTTCTTCCTTTTCTTTTTCTCTACTCTTGATACTTCTTGCCGCCGCGCCGCGCCGCGCCGGCAAAAAATTCTTACTGTATTACCTAATTCATTCTTTATTCGTATAGCCTAATATTGTTTCCTTCGAGTTTTTTAATCGTTTGAAACAGCGAGCTGTTTTTTTTCTGTTTTTCTGTTTTTCTGTTTTATCTGATAGATGATTATGAGATAGGTTGTGTAATATCCACCTTTTCGTTGATGATTTCGTGTTGGTTATTCGTCAATAAGCTGTAAAACGCCCCCGAAGAGTCGAAATACAAAGCTACCTACTACCTAAGCTACCTACTTTCCTTTCGTTTTTTGTTTCTCTCTCTCTCCCCCTCCCCTCCTTTCTCACCCCACGCATCGTCGTATTAGACGCGTATTGCATTACATATAGATTTTCTGTCTGTATGAATGTTGAAAAATGGCTTTTCATTAATGCCGCCGCGCCGCCGTTTCCAGTTTCAATTTATTATATCGGCGTGGTTTCGGTTTGTTTTACAATGTATCGTCTACGGTCTACGCGACGTATTTTAGCGTAAGTATGAAAAAATAAAAAAGAAAAATTACCGTGAAAGATAACAATACCATCGAAATATGACGGATGAACATTATAAATGACGCGATATAAGGAAATTGCACGTTTCGTATTAGTCGCGTGTCGAAATTAATGAAAATATCGCCGACCCGAGGCCCGCTTATATTCGCATCGCAAATGACAAATAAAGGACAAACAAAACGCACGAAGGAATCAAATCGCGACGTCGTGTCGTTTGTAGGAAAATGTGACGCTGACTTGGTGGTCGTCGTCGAAAAAGGAAGAGAGATGTGAGATGCGTCATGCGTCTAGCGTCTACGTGAAACTACGTTGAAAAATGCTGTATAGTTTGTCATCAAATGTACTCGCATCTAGCTACCTAGTAATCTTAGGACACGGGGCGCGGATTGCGGGACCTTTTGCCGGTGAAATGTTTTCGTAGAGATTTCGTTTTAACGGTTACTCACGTAGATCTTAGCCTTTTCCAAAAGATTATAGAGATTTCACGATTTTAGTGTAAAGGTTGTCAGCGTAGCGCTATTTCTATTGATTTATTGCCGTCTTCCACACGAGCTAATGAGATTTACCTGCGGACTGCGGTAATAAGTGTACCTTGGTACAGGATTTATCTGACGCTGACGCTGACCGTTCCGGTTCTGCCTCACGTTCAGAAGGGAGAAATTTGTCAAGTGGAGTATCAATCAGTGTGTTTCAATTACTCACTCACTGCTGCGTAGTAATTAAGTACGAGCGTACATATTTGTTTTTTTTTAATTTTAATTTTTATTTTTATTTTTCTGTTTTTATTAACCTAATACCTATTACTTACTACCTACAGTAACTTATCTTTTATCTCTTATAATTTGAAGAAAATTAAATTTCGTGTTTTTTGATATAGGTACAAACAATTGCGTTTTGACCATTTGAAAGGTTGTAAAGCTCATTTTTTCTCGCTGATTTTCAGCTGTTTTCAATGTTTTGCAAGTTTACATTAAAATTACCTCGAATTTAAGTTGGAAACTCAAATTTTTTGTGAATCTCGCATCTGTAGAATTTTTTCCTTTTTTTAACGATATAACGACGATATTTGTCGAGAAATATCCCATTTTCAAGTGTTTCGTCACAACGCCACCAGATGTCAACCACTTTGAATTTCGTTGCCAATTATCGGTTATCGGGTACATTTACTTTTACCGCGTCCGCGTATACGATTTGATACACGTTTACACAGGTAGGTGTAGGTATATTAGCGACCGCCGACCGGGTTGGGTATATAATTTTCTTTAATTTACCGCTACCGGTACACTTTCGAAGTTAATTTAATTGAGAAGAAAAAAATTAAATGATAAACCATAGGTTAGGTATAGGCTACTGTGTAAGCTATCGATTTCACTTAAAAAGCTACGAAGGATTGAAAACGGTGGGCGCGGCGCTGAAACAAGAAACGAAAACGAGGGCTATCTGAATTATTGAAAAAGCACATCGGCAACTCGACTTTCGTACGTAGACCTAGACGTATACTCGTAACTCGTACGAGTATACTCTTACACGCTGCCGCTTGCCGCCAGCGCCAGTTACTTTATAATCAGTGGTTAACTTTTGTTTACACGAACCGTTACCATGTCGTACAAAACGCGTATAGTCAATTAATTTAAATAGGTAGATATTTAAAGAGCGGTTATTTATTTGGACGACGTAGTTTTAGACGTGAAAGAATATGCGTGGTTTACTGGCTCGGTGTCTCCCTTTCTATACTACCTGGTTCTGGTACCCTAATACGAGTACCTGGACCTACGTTGAGTTATTCGTAGGTATTTACGAAGGTGCAAAATCAAAAAAGTTTTTGCTATACGCGAAATTGCAATCCGCCGCTAAATGATGTAGGTAGCTACTAGCTACTAGCTACTAGCTACTAGCTAGGTAGTAACCGTAACCTGTCGAAAAAATCGGTATAAATTGACATTTTGAAATTCTCCATGTTTAAACGAACAATCGATAGTACTGGTATCGTGATTGTAAAGATGTTTATCCTTATAAGGTAATAAGGTATTTGGCACGTGTATTCGCGATATGATACATACATACGAGTAGAGCTTCGCAAACTAGTCAAAGATTAAATTGTGAAAACAGCGGAAAATCTATTACATGCGATACCGCTTTACACGTCTTGAAATGGGGGGGAGGGAAACCAATTACCAACATTATTTCTTCTTTATTGGGAAAAATTTTATGCGATCGATTTCAATTATAATTAATCGGGAATGCGGTCACCATTCGACGGGACGCGTAATTCTTGGAAACGTGCCGACATTCGCAAACGCTGCCGAGATAAATTGTCATTTAACAGTCGTCCATAATTTATACAACGTTATTTAGATAAATTGGGAGATTTAATACAGTATGCGACTACATTTCATCAAGGCGAAGCTTGTTAGTTGTTAATGCGAAAAAAAAATGATAATATCGGAAATAAAAAACACCCACTTAATGACCACCCTATTAAGTACCGAAGTAGGAAATAGGACTATGTACATTGTATATGTACCTACACCTAATTACCTATTACCTACTCGTAGTACCTCTACCTCTACCTAACTGAGTACCTACCTATAAGTATGTTTATAAATAAGCGAATTTTCCGCGGCAACATTGTTCGTTTTGATGGCACGAAATACGTACCTAACTTGGCGTAGCTATAGGTACAGGTAGCTAGAGCTACTACTACCTAATTACCTATGAATGTGTACGTATCTGTAGCCTTCATATCACTCCTGCGCGTATGTACCGCTTATGAAGTGGAAATTTCCGTATGAAACGTCGTTCAAAAATTTATTACGTACCCTTACCCATATTTAAGTATAGTGGCAAGCGTTGAGCCGTTGGCGCGTAAAAATTAATTGTTTCACGACGTTATAAAACAAGTTGCAATTCATTACGCTTGAGATTTTTCTATCTTTATTGTACGTTGATTTAACGACGAAGTAAAATGTTTATATACGAGTATTATGCTGTTACTCGTAGGTACCGTTAATATTAAAAAAAAAAAAAAAACTAGGCTTATATATACCTATTATAGTACGTGGTACTCGCGTATATTCACGTCAAAAAAAGCGCGCGCTGTTCAAATACAATTTCTTGTAAAAAGAACAACTGTACAGTCTAATTCACCGAAGCGATTTGTAATTAAGGGGGCTTTGAATACTCTTAAATCCAAAATAAATACGTAATACCTTACTTGTTTGCTTCTGATTAACGAACTTGATTCTAATCTAATCGTTTGCGGTGCTAACGCGAAGACAAATTAACCACTTACACGGGCACTATGCTGTACGCGGTAGATAACTAGAATTATTCAGATTCACACAAGATACAGTATTTAGTTACTTAGGTAGTAGGTATAGGTAGGTACTAGGTGATAGGTATTACTCCACCACTGGTTTTGGTTTTGAGTAACGTTACCCTCGACAATTTCGAAAACCACCGAACACAAGTATAGAACTAGCGAGGGGAGAAGGTGCTGATCAATTGTGATTGAGAAGTACACACACAGTAATTATTGGGATAATTGCAATTGCATGCGATTGCAAGCGCTAATTTTACCTGAAAAAAGGGAAGAACGTTTTTCAATAACTACAGACTTTTCTAACAATAGCCATGGTTTTGAAATTTCTTTTTGATTCGATTCGAAGGTCGGAGCCAATACGTACATTTGTAAATATGCTATAACCGTGGTTTCCAAATTTTGACTTTTGAAGGAAGGGGTTGATTTTGATGTAGGTACCTAGACTGTCGAGTTGGTGTCTAGTGAAAAAGTACAAAAAATGAAAACTTTCTTAAAGAAAAATAACAGTTGAGAGTACCTAGCTGTAGCTAGTAGCCAGTTAGCTAGATAGCTACCTACGTTAAGCTAATCCGATGAGAGATGCTGCTGCCATCTCTTCCGCCGTGATTGCTAATAGCGCAAATGTTTCCATTCCACCTCCCCGGTGCTTTTAGTACGTATTAACCCACACCGAGAACAATCGATGCGAAAAACCATCCAAACATGGCATTCATCCTCTGAGGGCTAACGTCAAAATCAGCTAGGTATTACGAGTATACTATAAACCTCTCCAACGTGTAATTTTCATTACGTATTTTTTTCTTTTTAGAAAATTCTCTAACGGAAGAGTCGCATCATACGTATGACACAGGCGAGAGGAGAGCAAATTGATAGGAATTTGATGTCTTCTACATATCTAGCCATCTATACATTTTCTCTTTTCTTTTTTTTAAAATTTCTAACAGGGGAAGTGACGTGGTAATCGTGGCAGGCGGAAAAATGGGAAGGAATTTTGAGTTGACCATTCGTTTATCGCACTTGAAACCGTGATCAAGTTGACGGTGTAAGAGATTTTTTAAGCGATCCGTGTATTTTTTTGGCACCGAATTAGCGTTAATCCCGAATTTAAAGGTTTCATTAAGGTTTTATCACAATTATGGTTCAGAATTCTTTTGTTTTGACGAAAATATAGTCATTTTCGATATTGAAAAACGTTAAATTTCTTTTCGAATGAATTTTGATTTACTTTTGTGTGACCAAATGGAGCCGCCATGTTTTTATTCATTCGCCTGTAATTTTGTGCAACTTAGATATTCAAGTTCCCAATCTACTTAAAATAGGTTCGATCATCGGATAATTGGTCGATTTATAATACCAATATTTAATTAGATACGTAGCAAAGTAATGTAATGTACCCACATGGTTAATGGATCCGGGAACGAATGATGGCTTTATTTGTTTTTTTTTCTTTTTTTTTCCTTTGAAACAGCGGCCGCGCGGAACAACTTGAATCTGATTTTAATACGTTCGCTTAATGTTCAAATTTGTTCTGCTCGTGTAAGATATTATAGTAATTTATCATTTGGCCTTTCTTACTCATTATTAAACGAGTGCGACGAGGTACCATATACTTACCTATTCGTTTCTTTTTTAACGTATTTCCAGTCTACTGCTTAACAAGTGAAAAACGTATTTTCGACAAATTGGTAAATTTGTTAGGCGTATTGTTTCCGAATTTTTCTTGTTAAAGCACGCTAAACACTAAACAGCAAGTGAGAATGTTAAAAAATAAAAAAGTCATCTCTCCGTCTGGACTAGCATGCGACGAGGCTTCACATTGCACAAAGGTAGTACCTCTGTCCTCTACCTGATACCTAATACCTATTACGTGTATGGTACATACTTACGTGTATTTTTATTTTATACATAAATAATGGATAATCGTATGCTCAATTTTTTAGACGAACATGCGCACGCGAAATGCAAACATCCGCTCACTCGCCTACCTACCTATACCTACCTACCTACCGCAGACAATAATACGTAGTCTATATTGTATTTAATGTAGCCTAATAATTCTTTCGAGCTCTCTTTGGCCGCAATGTTTTTTTTCTCTTCTTCTTCATAATCTAAGTATCCAACATTGACATGTGGCATGACAGCGCGGCGGCCTGTCACCAATGATTCCTATTTCGGACGGTGATTATTTGTTTTCTTTATCAACCGGTTTTCAATTCATCGAAATATATGGAAACTTTTTCCTTCGAATGATTTGTTCTCATTTATTTTCGTCCAACCAAATGCATCGTTGTTTATGTTATGCCGCACAAACTCAAAAGAGTTGAATTTTTCGATTGTCCGACTAACCTCGCCTCTATTAACGGAAAAATTCAACTCTTTTGAGAGGGAAGGATGGGGATGGGTGACCAACTTTTCCGATTTCGGACTTCCCGCATGAAAACACACACTGGTTCTCACCGCGGATACGTACGATTTCGTTTTTTACGGAGTTTCGGTAAAGAATTTTTAAATGAAAAAAAGGACTGTGTGGAAGGGGAGTGGGGTTGGGTGACCAGCTCTGTTATTTTTAGATTCCCGCATCAAATTACACTACTCAGTCTGGCCACTTTTTGACCAGATTTGTCCATTTTTAGATTTTTGGGAAAAAAATCCCGAAAATGGTTTTCCGACTTTTTTTCTTTAGCCGTTCCAGAAAATTAAGAAGCGACCCAAAAGACGCGCAAGGAGTTGTAGAATAACCTGCTTACCGGCTCGTTTTGGTATCCTCTAGTGGGAGCTTGACAATAAATTTTCAAACTCAGAGGCCGGCGTTTCGTGGATGACCCTGTATGTACCTGCTACCTGTGACATGTAGGCTATAGGCCGAATAGTAACAGAAAATGAATAAATAACTGAGCGTAAAAATCTCAGTTTTATAATAATCTTACTAATATTGTGTACGGAACTTGTTTCACCGCTTACAAAGCCGCCGGCTTTCTTAATTAAGAGCAAAAAATAAGATAGATTTCAAGATGAATTGGAACTACGCTAATGAAAATCAACTTCTTTTGAATTTATCGATGAAAAAATCCTTTTTGTGTAGGTATACAACTGAGCGCGAAAGTTTCTAAAGAGCCGCATTTGCGAAAGAACTCATTCATTAGTACAATTCTTGCAAAAAGTATTCAATCTTTGTAAGATACGAGTAGGTATCTATTCTTCAAGAAGAATATCTGTTTGCACGTAGGTAAAGGTATTAGGTAATACGAAGTTTTGCAAAGTTTTTAATTCAATTTTCGATTAGATTCGCCTATTTGAGTATTTGACAAAAAAAGGTGCGCAGGAGATTTTGCGAGTAGCCGTGTAGGTTATTAAGTGAACTGAGAAAGGGAAATCAAAACGTCGGAGAATGATGCGCGTAACACGTTGAAAACGTTAAGCGGACAGGATGAGGATGAGAATGCGGATTGCGGATACGAAATTTCTGTCCATTTTGCCGGACGACCAACGAATACATTTTTCAAAATTTTTATCCGTCGAAAAGCCAAAGTACCTAGCACCTAGATTACCTACTGCACGTAGATAGATAAAACTCACCGACGCTGGCATATCCAGTCCAGCAACTTTACGTAGCTCCATGTAGGCCTACGTATTGTTAAAAATGATTGATGTGTTTCCGATGCTGTTACATGAAAAAAATTACAATACGTCCGACTTGTTGAAGGAAAAAACCGTCGTTAGATATAGATACCTGTACCAGTCGCTTTCTTATCATCGTGTTTTTTCCTCTGCTCGGCTTCCCTTCGAATCGATAAAAACCATTTGTTATATCTTCGTGCATAAGTGACGTAGACGCGACAGAAATGCGCGCATTTTCATTATTTCTAAACCAATGAAAATTTTCACAATCTAGAAAAATTAATAATCTCGCGGATGAAGAATAATTAAAAAAATGCGACGACGTCCAAAGCGCCACATCCTGTTTGTACGATCAAAAAAAATAAAAAAATAAAAAACGGCACTAACAACCAGAATCTGGACTAGAAGTTCGCCTCGCAGGGATATTTGGCGTGTCAAAACGTCACCCTACGCTGGCACCGGCCCCGGCCCGGCCCGGCCCGGATTACTTCCAAATAATGAAAGATGCTCGTTTCAACCGCGTCACCTCGCCAATTAACGTGAACACCAAATACGGCGATAACCCGCCGGGGTGGGTTTCCCTTTCACGCTTCATTATCGTAATCGGAGTCTGGTTGCTATTTGCTGACGAATTTCTAAAACCCGCCACTTTCGTACTTGGAAATAACTGACATGACAGAAGGTTATTTCTTTTCCATCTTTTTTTCATCGCCGCCGTCGAAAAAATACTAAGTAATTTCACGTTAGATTGTTGTTGCGCGGGTGAATAACGTCGACATTTGATGTTATAATAAATTGTTGAGATTTTGCGATGGCCAAAGGTAACAAGGTGAGAATTACGCGTAAGTAGCAGGTAACTGCTTTCTTTTTCAATACCTAAGTTTAGAAAAACGCTAATGAAAGCGCCCAATACGAATACATATAAATTACAATATATTTCATTCGCAACCGCGTTTCGTAACGTAGGTGATTAAAAATCCTAATGGTCGATTAAAGGTAGCCTAGTTTGTAGTTGTACTTACTCGTATAACCGAAGATTTCGCACGTAGGTACGTAATACTCGTACGTATAGATAGAGATACAAACAAACGCGTTAAAATAGAAATGACTTTCAAAAAGTAAGGGGTGGCTTCTCCTAAATATGGAAACAACTGACACTTAATCACAATTTAGGAATTGCAGCATCTGCTCTTCTTTCGTTGAAGGATTTAAACCTTAATAAGACGTTCGTACCCTATACAAATTCCAACAATTAGTTCGGATTTACGCAAAGACTTATGATAACAAAACATTCTCGCGTCGAGTTTATACTGTTGTACAACTTGCTAAGCTTTAAGTGTATTTAAACTTGACGAAATATCGTCTTCGAATTCATTTCTGGTGGGTACCGTACCGCGCCCAGCCGCCCACCGTCGTGTCGTCGTCAACGTGCTCGTCATCGCGCGCTATTTCGTTCACACCTTTACCCTTAGCTAATAACTCTTTACTTAGGTTACGTGCTATACTCGTACTTGATAGGAAAACAAAAAAAAAGAAAGGAAATGTCTTTTACCAGAAGCACATAGCCAGAAGTAAGTCTGTCATTACAGGCGCATATAAGTACGTATATAGGTGTACGGAGTACTTACGTATACTGTAATCGTAACCAATCACGTAGGTAGTTAGGTAGGTAGGTAGTTAGGTAGTTAGGTAGTTAGGTAGGTAGGTATGTAGGTAAGTAGGAAGGTAAAGGTATAGAATGGGTATAGTATCCTTAGTGCATCATAGCCGTAGCCTTATATGTATATTATACATACATACATACATACTGTATACGTAGACGTACCCTCTAATGATCAAAAGTCAAGAAAGGAAAATCTCGTTTTAGTATAGAAATCATTATACGGTGTTAGTTGAATCGGTAAAGGCGGTTAAAATGAAATTTACAACCCAGCAGGACGGACCATTTGAATATTTTCAACTTGTCGTTATGTACATGCTCGTCTGCCTGCCGACAGAAAGGCGGAATTCGGTCATCTTGTCGGGGGTTGTTATAGCTCGACGCTCGGCAGGGGTTGATGAAATGCGGCCATATACCGTACGAAAGGAATGTAATTATTATCCCATCGCACATTTCATTTCAACGTGTTCATAAAATTATATTTTCATCGAATAAAAACATCATTCACCGCACAAAACTTATTTCCATGTTAATATTAACTTAATTGGTTCTCCTACGTTCCGTAGCTTATTGTTAGGTAACAGAATGTAAGGTGGGTACTTGTAGCACCGTTCTACCTACGTACTTAGCTACCTAAGTACTTACTACCTAACGACTAACTGTCGGGTCGGTATAGCTTTGGCCTGCGAGACGAGCTGTGGTATCCTTTATCGTGTGAAAAAAATTGGCGAATAAGCTTATATAATGGCGCATTACCGAGGTATAATGAAACAAACAAAATTACCCGTACATGTACCTACAGTAGCTGGCAGCTGTACCAGCGGCGAATTTTCCTATACGCTGCTGAGGCTGCAGCCTCAGGCGCCAAATTTTTTTTTGGGGGGGGGGAGCTAAATTTTTAATTTTTTTTTCTCAACACCTATGCAGTTGTCATTTTTTCAAGTTTAATAAATCATTAACTACTCAATTATACCTACCTCTCGAAAACTAAATTCATTTTCAATATGGAACCAAAAAAAGGACTTTTATTTTCTTGGGGACAGGGCGGAAAATCCCACGTCGATTAAATTAAACTACGCCCTTGATTTCGTTCGATCTGTTGTTTCACCGAGCGGTACTAATAGTACCTACTATTGCATAGTAACCCATTCTTCATCGCAGCGACGAAATCTGTTTTTTTTTTTTGATAGGTGATAAGGTTAGCTTTTCGATGATAAAAATCTTTCCGAGTGGCCACGTTTCTCAATGAATATCGTGACGATGAAATCACCCTTCTATCGGCGACCACAAATTGAGGATACCTACAGTAAAATTTCCAACGAGTTATTTTCCAACGCCGAAGCCGACTTTATCGCTTTTCCATCGCACCTGAATCGTTGTTCCCGTCCTCATCACACAATCAAGCGACAAAGTAACGACGTTTCAAGGGAGAAGTTCGTTCGAATTCGAAACTCGATAATGACGAATGATTTTTGAAATTTATGCGAATACACGAGCAAGCAATCGCTGATGTCGCGTGCACTAATCTTATCGAGCAATCGTGTTCGAGATGTTTTTTTTTTTCAATCGTGTATAGTACGTAAGTTAATTTTGTAACTTTGTGGCTAACTAGTAACTACTAACTACATCTGAAATTCGATGGCGCTTTGAGCATTTATGCGAGCATATTTATAGGTGAAATATGACGTGGCATCGTTGTTCGTAACGTGTATTCCAAAACGATAACTTTTGGCAGAATGAGCGATACCTAGTACCTAGTACCTACTACCTAGGCTACCTACTACCTACACAATACAATTACGCATACACAACGCAGTACCCACTACCTATGCGACACATAAATTACTAAATATGTGCGTTTATTTCCTGTTGAAAAACTCAAACAAATATGGAATTTAAAGAAGCATTCCTATTCCTAAAAATTTGTAACCTACCTAAGGTAAAACTGCCGGATGACCGATTGTCTAAGACTTCACATAGTACTTATACGTTAAGGAGTCTTGTCTTGGGTTTTCAAGTTTACACCATTAAAAATAGGCACTGGAAAAAAAGTTAGCCTAATCAACTTTTGAAATCAAGTCTGAAATTGAAAGTCTAATCTCACGAATTCGAACGTGGTGGGGCATAGTGATACTGTATATCATGTATCAACATGCGTGTAGGTAAGTAGGTAGGTAGATAGGTAGGTGGGTAGGTACTTTGGTAGGTAGTAGGTACTAGGTACATGATACGTGGTGTACATGCAAATGAGAAATCTAGTCGAGAATCATTTTGTTGATTATAAGCCGAATTTATTCGGGTACGATGCGTGTTGAAGACGTTGTTGCACTTGTAATTACCAGTGAAAATATGTTGAAAATACTTACATAACTACGTATCTATACCTATATCTAAATTTAATTCCATGTTCGTTGATTTTCGAGCCCGAGTTAAGTTTATGTGTATGTTTCATCCGAGGCCCACGCGTACTTGCCGGTTTTCGTGTCTTCGATATTCTAATCTCGGTAATATATCTTAATTAGAAAAAAACCTATACCGATACT
Source organism: Maconellicoccus hirsutus (assembly GCA_003261595.1). Lineage (NCBI taxonomy): Eukaryota > Metazoa > Arthropoda > Insecta > Hemiptera > Pseudococcidae > Maconellicoccus > Maconellicoccus hirsutus. The sequence continues at coordinate 10,853 of QBDW01027505.1, read as the reverse complement.
CTCGACTTAAAATTTTAATAACGTTCGCTTTTAACGAGATACGTTCGTCGACAATGCTCAATCGAGTAAGTTATACCTACGACAGTACGTAAACGTATACGCATTACGCACCGTGTATTTCGTTGATCTTGATCCATTTTTCAGGCAATTTTTGCGTAGCAACTTGCGATCGAAGGGAAACATTCTTAATTGGCGATGGACTGAGATTAATTAGAATTTCGATAGGCACTCGTGGTTGCTGTAAGCTTAAGCTACACATTTGCCAATAGTATCTATGTACTCGTACTCGTACTCGTAGTAACTACTCGTATGTATGTATTTGCAGTACCTAGTTAGTAGTATTCGAACGAAGGAAGCTGCATGTTGCACAATACACATCCATAAGTTATGTAAATTAAACGATAGTGCGCTTTCTGTTAATGATGCTATAAAATGGGTGGATACGATAAAAGACAGAGTTGAAATATGCGATAGGACGTTACGGTTTGTCCACTTGTCAGATATTCTATTGGCGGAGCGCAGACTGGATTACTAATGAGGATAGTTTATGAGTATCTGGGTTTTTCGGATCTTTATTAAACCTGCATTAGCTGCGATCAGGAGTGAGTATGCTATTGCTTTGCTATGCATGCACTGAATGAATATTATTTAGGTATAGATAGTAGGTAATAGGTAATGTGATGCTCGCTGTACTTTTGGGAGTGTTTTCTTTTAATACAGTACGTTTTAACGAGTGTTGATATTACGTAGCTTGGCGCGGTCAGTATTCCTGCGAAAGAGTGTAAAGCCTAATTAGAATACGGTAGCGGCAGTGGCAGCTGCGATGCGTCTAGAAGTCTAGATGTAGTTCTAGGTATGATGGATAGGTAGTTAAGTAGTGTTTTAAAATATTGCACGTTTATAATACGAGTACATATCTTCGGTGGTCTGCGTAAAGGCCTGTTGAATTTAATAATTGTCGAAATGAAAAAATATCGCCCGTTTAATACCGTGTAAAATACTCGTAATAATTTTTCGAAATCCATCTAGTTACTTATCTTCGCATTTGATCTTCATTTGGTATTTGTGCTGAACTGAACCGGTTCTGCGTTACGCGCTAATATGTTTATAAAACGATGGCATAAGGCTTAATCGATGAAGAACCTTTCCAGCCCTTCGGTCCCATAGCACACAGATAACGAGTTGAATCCACAATTCGATTGGCTCGTGAATCTTTTTTTTTATGCTTAATCAGTGTTTTCATCAAAATCGGAAAAATAAAAAAAAATGTATCACTTTTGTCTCGACGCGAATAACGACCTTCTTTTCGAAATTCTTTTACCACACTACGCCTAGCTAGTAGCTGCGAGACGACCGCTGAGAAGAACCAGACCGTTTTGTGTGTTTTTTTTTAAATTTTCATTCGAAGTAAGACGGTAACGGGTGTTTTTTTTTGTAGTTGTACCGATTTTAATACTTTTCGTCTGCTGGAAAATGAGGAACATAGCCGTAAAATCACGTTCGGATCATATTGTCGAGGGCGCGATGTGAACAGTGATTGACATTTCTCTCGGACGACGTCGCCTATCCTCGCTTTTTTTATCCCTTACTGTAACTTGAGCGCGCGTGAAATTGAGTAAACACGATTTCAGATAAAAATTCCCGCATAAACGACTTCAATTAATTTTAATTTAATTTTTTTTTCATGAAGAAGAAAGCAAAGATGTACGCTATTCATCAAAACGGCGTCGCGTCTCGTCGCCTCGTAACGTCGTAGTCGTTATTTTAGGTGTACCTACTACCTACTACCTACTACCTACTATCTACTACCTAACTAGTTACCATAATATTTCTACAGTATGTACCTAGCTGTAGCTAAGCTGCTACACGAATACTTTCGTCTTCTTATAGAAAAAAAAAGCGCGATGAAAAAAAGAAAAGAGGAACGAAGAGAAAAATGATATAAATTCCAGGTACGATAGATGTAGGTACTAGGTAAACGGAAACGGGATCGTATTAGTACTTTTCAAGTTTTAATAATTACAAGGCCGCTTAAAGTTTTCTCATTAGAGGGCGCGCGACGCGTAGCAGGAAATACTTTGTCATTTGAGAGCTGGCATTCAACTTAAAAGAGCAACGTTACACTTTACGCCTGCACTTTAACAACTCCTCCCATTCGAGTCTGCTGTTAATTAGTTTAAAATGGATATCACATTTTATTATGATTTCGTAACGAGCCCCAGATAACCGGCTTGTAAACCACCACTTATAAATAAACCCCCTGGAGTCGTCTTCGCCTTTGAAACATACGAACGTAGATATTGCGCTGCCGGTTGGTATCGGTTCGTAAACCGTATTTCAAATACGAGTACGAGTACGAGTACGTGTATACAACTATACATACAGTATATTCCTATATATTTCTCTCCCGTTTTACTCGTAATCGCTTATCAACAAATGTTACATGTCACCCATGTCAAAAATCCGTGAATTGGTTTGAATTTTCCGGTCACGTTTGTATACCCCGTACACTGTACATCGTACACGCACACAGACACACGACGAAACCGCGTATATTAATTAAGAAAGAAATACGTAGTATAGTATACGTGTACATATACCTACCCTAACCTACCGTAACGGGTACAAAAGGCGGTGCATTTTTTACCCTCTGCCGCTTTTTTCGCCTTTTCTCTCTTTTTCTCGTCTTCTTCGTAGTCATACTCGGCCTATTCGAAACTAGAATTTTTGTATGATTTATTATGGTCATTCGTCATTGTTGAGCATACTCTCAATGACGCAAGATGATGTTACAAATAAGCATTGAACATATACCAAAGGTGTGCGGGTGTGTTTAATTGTGCAAGAATTTAACTCGTAGTTCACTTGTTAACAAGTGGTAAAGATTTTCAATGTGCCAGTTGTGGTTGTGGCGCGTCGAAACGTAATTAGGCGAGAATTTCTCGCGCTTAGATTGACGTATACGCGTAATTGCGTATGTATGTGTGTCTGTTTGTCTGTCTGTCTGTCTGTGTGTATGTGCATAGGCCTACATAATGTACCTCTACCTAGTACCTACTACCTGATTCTTTTCTTGCAAGTGCCCGAATATTTTCAACAAGTTAACGGGTCGAGACGATTTTTTCTCTTCTGTTGGCAAATCAACCTATAATGATGTGAAGTGAAACCACCAAAGTTTAATTTTTCCAAAAAAGTTTAAATACAGTTTCACTAAAATGAAAATTCATATGGTGAAGAGCAGCACGGGCTACGGACCAACTATGAACTATGCATATACAACATGTGGATGTTAAAATATGTATATGCGTTTGTAATACGCGTACTACATACTTGAATTTACGTACGTAGATGTAGCTTAGCTATAGCTAGTAGCTACATACTACATAGCTATGTAGTATATGCTGTTACGCGCGACGGATAGCCCCATTCCTGCCAATTTTCTTCCATCATTATTCATTATGCACATAACGATATTTACCTACACGTCTCTCTGTTCCTTTGCAGGAGCTGCGATTAGGTCTACTACGTAGCTGCCTAGCTGGTAACTGGCAACAACCTATGTAAATTTAAATCAAACGTCGACTTAATCGATAGTTTGACGTCAAAAGAGCTGCTAGGTAGTTAGGTACCTACTTTTTATACCTAAGACTTACGAAAACATTTATAAAAACCTGTACTTGGAGTACCATACCTAGTACCTACCACCTAGTATGTAAATGTACCTATCTAGATCTACCTACTACCTAACTATCGTTTATTAATTTCAACTCGACTTTTTTACTAAATAATTTGAAATAAGAACTTGCAATTAATTAGTCAAGGTACAAGGTTGATACTTGATACACATTGCTGCGCTATGTGGCCACTACATCGTCTCGTCGTCAAGTTGACATTGTTTTGGAAACTGTCCAAATGTGTATTAGGTACATGTTAGATGTTGAAAAAAATTTATTCGGACGTTCGACGTAATTATTTTGTTTAGCAGATTTATTTTTACACGACTGTGTAAACCATTATTAATAAACCAAAATCGAGTAAATAAATTGAAAAAAGATCGTAGCAAATCAAAGCGAAAAAAATTTAGTATCGCTGCACACGTTTGTACAGCATCGTTAAGCATGTGGGGTCTTGGTGTTTTTTGATTTTCGTCAATCGAATAAATCTGTCGATGATTTTGCATTTTACGCGTATTTGTACGTAATTTGTATACGAGAAAATCCGCGTATCGCGTTACGTCGCGTCGCGTCGTCGTAGCATTGGAAAATTCCGTGAACTAATTAAGTGGGTGCTATTTAATGGGTATCTAGTGAAAAACAGCGATTGACAAAAGTACGAGTTACGTATTAAATTATGCCGATTCCATATTTAAAAGTGAGATCTTTAATATATCGTAGTGGTATCCGTAAAACGTGAACAAGAAAGAGACGTTATAACGGATCGGCGAATATGAAAGATGAATACTCGAGGGTCGAGGCTACTTTTTCCCATTTGAGATTGGAATGAATTTCTAGGAACTGAGTAACTCCCCGAACGTGGCTCGTTTAGAATCAGAACAAACCTTGACCATAGTTAGGAAAATTTTTCAATTTTTTTTTTCATAAATCTTTTTATAACAACTACCTACTATACGAGTACATAATTATTTTATTGAGAGTAGGTACGGGCCAGATTTTTAGTTTTCATCTTAGCAGCCCAGATATCATCGCTTCAATTTTTCTCAATAAATGGCGTTTTTTTTCCTTTTGTAATCGATTAGCCAAAAAAAGTTCCCGTACGCTTATTCCCAAGTGGATTTCCTTCAAATTGAGTCAAACTTGAACCGAATCCGTGGAGTAGCTTTCACATAAAGTGGTAACCAAGTGACCCTCGTTTTTTCAGAAAAATCTTAAATAAATTTAATGTAAAAAAAAAAAAACTCTACCAAAGTTGAAGTGATGAATCATATAGACCTAACGTGACTACGCAGTGTACAGTGTTAAGTGTATTGTGTTCAGAGTGTACTTACTACTTAGCTACTTACCGCAGGTATACCGTATGTCTAATGTCTATGTACTGTACAGTATGTACTATAGCTGACCGGTGTAATGATAACTCGCATAATTGGACAATTGGTAGTTGGTTATTGTTGATTGGCGATTTTTATGGCGAACACCGAACAAGACGTGCGTAATTAAGTATATTTGTGCAGTTTGACGTTCGAATGTATTGTACCATGTACCCAGGTGCCTAGCTGCCTAGATGCCTAGCTGCCTAGCTGCCTAGGTAGTAGGTAGGCCTACATATTTTTATCATCTCTGGCGCAACAAAAAAGTTTTCTTGGTAAACACAGCACCGAATACCTAATGAATGAAAAGTTAAAACTGCGGATGAAGGAGTGCTTGGCGGAAAATGTATGCAAAAATGAAACCGAAATCCAACTGTAAACTGTAGGTGTAGTACATCTAGGTATATACTGTATACATAAAAAATCTAACTCAAGACTAATGGAAAACGTATATGGGCAGATACGTATCGTCATACCGCCTTGGATTTATTGGTAGCGAAACGAAATAAATTCGCAACAGATCGGCGCTAGGGTTACGGTTACATAATTGGATTCACGAGTGACGCCTGTCTGACACGTTTACTCACCCTTTAAGCGATGGTATTTCACAGTTTGGCTAATAATTTCGTGTGTCAGTTGAAAAAAAAAAGAAGGGAAGTTCGTCGCGAATGGTGCTTAGCTAAAGTTGTACGGATTGTCGAGAAGGATGTGGAAAATTTTCCGAACTGAAAAGGGGAACGGCGGTAATTTACATTTCGGCATTGCGCTGCACTTTTGTTTACTTTTTCATATTTAAGCCGTAGGTATCGCGTATCGCGTAGGCCTATCGTATCGTCGTCGCCTTGATGCATGATGGGATCGTTTATGCACAACTTGCACCTTACTCCTTACGCCTTACTCCTTACTTCGTATTCAAATTCGTACGGATTATACCGTGATAAAGTGAATAAATATCTCACCTCTCCCCTAAACCTTGCGAACCTGATGACGAAGAGAAAAAATCCGCCGTAAAACTCGCGGAATCGCGTTTTACTCTGAATCAAAATTGCTTTTAAAAAATCCGCGCTATGGTAGGCGGGGCCGCTGAGAGCGAAAACAGGCTCAGGGAGCCCCCTTCAATTTCAGCGTAACAATATTTCCTCGTAATTGAACGAAATAAGATGAAAAACTACTTGTATGATATCGAGGCCCTGCATCTTAAAAACAAACGCATAGGTAGATACGATAGATGTACGAGTAGATAACTGGATACCAATTACCAACACCAAGTAGGTGGCTAAGTAATACGTTTTTGTAATATATTAATTGCGAGTAGTAACTAAACTACGAACTACATACAGTAGGTAAGGTACAACTACAACTAAAACAAAGTAATCCGTTTATGAGTCGAATGTAACTTCTAACTTCACAGCTACTATTGTTTGGTAATCTTGTCTCACTTATCACGTTAACAGATATAACAAAGACAATATGCAGATGAATGCGTAGACCTATGTGTCTATGTCTGCGTCTACGTTTACGTCTACGTCTACGTAAGTCTATGCATGATGCGTGTTTTAGAACAACACGACAGGTTAAGTTACAAAGTTAACTGCTATTATAATTTTTTGTTTTGTGATGTACCTATTTCAAGTCTGCCTACAATTTAGCGAGGTAGCTCAGATTCTTGTTATTCGAAGTGACATAAAAACTGACGTGGTCGTGAGCCTGAATTAACACCTCGATGTGCTGCGTAGTCTTATTACGTACGAGTAAAATGATTATCATCCAATCTCATTGTTTCATTAATAAGACATTCCGGGTAACGTTTCGACGCTTCAACGCTTCAACGCCTCACGGTATCTGTTTGACCATTTGTCGCCCTACTGCATAGTGCATAGTGCATACTGCATACTGCGCACTACATACTTACACAGTAGATACATAATACACATGTATGTAGTATGTACAGTACATTTAACATACACACAAAATATCATCACATTCGGTTTTTTTTGTTTTTCTCGAACTTAAACTAAACATGATTCGAGTAACGACGACTTCTCGAATTACACGTATCCAATTAGGAGCCGACCAAGTCTGCTGTCAAAACTGCATTGCATCGCGCGCGATTCCTTACTAGTTATTACAACTGCCGTTTAAATCCGAGCCGGACACCTCGAGAAATTGCCTTGTTAGGTAGCTTTTCAGGCCGTGTTTAACTGCGTACGAGTAGTGAGAAAAAAGAGAATTAAAATTATTAAAAACGGTGGCTTTGAAATTCGAGAATCAAAACTTGATGAAATAGGGGGAGCTGATGGTACTCGTATATAGGTGATAGGTGAGCCTAAAGCGAGGCGATGTCGACTTGATGCGAAAAGATGTGATTTTGGTTTTCAGCTAATCGGCTCAAAAGTTGGCGCGGATTTAGTACGAGTATAAATAACGAAACGACGAAACCGATAAAACCTATCATTTACAGTTATCATGCAGCAGCGCGGAAAAGGCTTATTTACCGCCACCGCCACCGCCATCGTCATCGCCATCGCCATAACCAACCATATCCAAGCAAACTTTTAATCAAATCGTTGTGAAATTTTTCCGTCATCGCTTATGGTACTTAAGTACAAAGCCGTGGTACGGATATACGAGTAAATCACGAGAAATGGTTACGAGTGTTGTAGTGTTGTTTACAAGCAACCCCAAATCATCGAGTAAAGTTTACCAAATACTCGTACCAATGTAAACTTAGTCGCACTTAAGATATGTATACTGAACATTGTAGATTAGTAAATTGTCCGCGCAACGGTGTTGTATTAAGACTGGCACCATCGTCGCTGTCGATGTCGCAAAAATTGTCTACCAAGTACGAGACTACGAGTATACGTATAGGGGCGCAGATGGTGCGACGCAGACGCGGACGCGACGCGATGCAACGCAACGCAGTTATGTTCTATAATCTTCTCGTTGGTAGTGGATTGCTGCTGGATAGCCGGATAGTTGGATACTAGGTATACTTTGCAATTGTAAGCTGTCGCGGTCGCGGTCGCGGTCGCCGCCGCTGTGCGGGCTCGAAAACTAAAAGTAAATAAGACAACAGGGACGCGGCTAAACTATGAGTATGATAGCGCTTAATGGAGTGCAAGCTAAACGTATATTATCTTATAAGATAAACAAAAAGATTAAATTTCTACCCAGTTCGGCATGTTTGTTTTGGCTTGTCTATACACAAGGACGTGGCAAGATATCGAATTGAAAGTCCACTCTACCTACCTCTGCTTAAAGCCGCGCACTACTTAAACAAAACCAAATCATTTCTACTCCTTAAACGTCGTCGCGTCGCGTATAATCGAATCGGGGTGAAAAAAACCTGCGGAGAAAACTCCTTCGTGTGAGAGTGTTAATTACGTACGAGTATTATCCCTTATCCGACGACCAAATTCATTAGCGCAATAAGCAAAAAAGAAGAAAAGGCCTCCCACGATATTCATAATTAAGAAGTATCTCCGGTACGTACAACTTTGCCGTATTTTTTCCTCCTCTTCTTCTTCTTTCCTGCCACTGCCTTATAGGAAGATCCGAGGAGGTAAAGAGAAACCAGCGGGTGAAATTTCTAATTAAAAGAAACAAATTAATGGCATCTTGAAAGCTGCGTTCACATTTGTAATAGACCGTCAGCAGGTAGCGGCATTATCAGCAACAGCGGCGCGTACAAATGATGCCTGATGAGCGAACGGTTGTCTGGCGAGTGCTGTACATAAATTAGAGGAGTACGATTGTCTGCAAAAAAAAACAAACAAATACCGGCAGGCAGATAGGGAGAGAAGGAGCAAGGTAGATACTGGATAAGTAGATGTACGAGTGGTTGCGTTGCGTATACGTAATTACGATAACGATAATCGTTCATTTATCATGTAACGCGATGGGAGGGATCATCACAAAAACCAACGTTAGCTGACAAAATGCGTAAACCTAGAGCTGAAACATGATGAATGAATACCAAAAATGAGTACGTTACCGTCGCCGTCGCGCCGATGCATCGGCCTTCGCGTTATGCGACGCGCCCTCTTACCATACGTTTTTGGTATTTAATCATCTTCGCTCGACAAAATGCTACCCGTGTATAGTATCTCTACTATACATTAACCTAACGTACAATACGCTTCTCCTACGACGCGACGCCAAAGACGGGATTACCCAATGTAGTTGGTTGCATAACCAATTTTCGCAGAAAAAGGTATGTACTAAAATCCCTGTAGCTGCCCGGTAAAATTAAAATTACGGAATATCGCTCGGTAGGACAAACTATGGTACGTTTAAGAATATTATACGAAAAAATTGCTCAATTTTGTAGAAACCAGCGGTCCTGCCCCGCATACTACCTAGCTAGTAGCTACTAGCTATCTACTTGCTTGTAAACCACTTTTTGAATTGCTGAGATTGTACTTCTTCCTCGCTGTTCGCTCATTATTTATTTAGATTTTCAATTAATCTGTTGCTTAGCTTTGAAGAAGCAATTCGAAACACCGCCGTACACGACCAGAGTAGAAGTGGACAAACAAGTGGAAATGCGATGTATACCACCAACTGGCGTTCCACCTCCAAAAGTTTATTGGTTGAGGAACAATTTACCTTTGGATCAATCCGATACAAATATAATTTTATCGAACGAGGGTCACCTGCTTATTAGTCAAGCTCGACTACAAGACACGGCGAATTACACCTGCGTCGCCGAGAACATTGCTGCTAAAAGACTCAGCGAACCAGCCATGCTTACAGTATATGGTAAGATCTGAAATTTTCTTACTTTCAATTTCCGATAGTCGATAGCTCGATACTCGCTTAAGTTACGAAAAATGTCGACTCTATTAATCCCTGCGGGCCTGCGTTATCAAAATTTGTCGACAAATTAGGCGGCCGCGCGAATTTTCAACATCCACTGACATGTGCACATTGGACGTAGCAAACTTTTCAACGCGACACGATTTTGTTTTTTTTTTTTTACGGTCATCCGGGGTCGTTTAAATCTATGTACTCGTATTATCTGTAAGGAATACCGAGTGCAAAGTTTTTCCAAGTTGCTTCACGTCGTTCCGACTTTTTGGTTGTGTCCGTGTTCGTTGCTAACCAAGTTTGCACTTTTCGCAAGGTCGAACGAGAATTTAAACGGATTATAAATTCTAATTTAATTGTTTCTCGAACCGACCGCGATTTTCGAATTCACAACCTTCGGAAGATATGGTTAGACTTTTGGCGTAGGTATTCACCTGCTATACTAATTCCACCTTTAATTCCCGTTATATTGCCTCTTGGCAGCGGCATCATTTTAAGTATTATACTAGTAAAAGCGACAAGGGTACACGTATTGCAGCGTCGCGTTGTCGTTTACGATCGGTCGAGATTAGACTTCATTGAAGTAGGTAGTAGGTACCATTAACTTAAATTTCTTCTCATCAAACACACCGTAATAATTCGTAATGTCGAATTATTACGGGACTACGGATAACCAATTTTTGTTGGAAAAAATACCAAAATCTCTGCAACTGTTCGGCAAAATTGTGATTGCACATTATCGCTCTATCGGACGACTAAGTATAAGTCTAACAAGGGAACTACTTGAGGTGTCCGGCTCGGATTTGAACGGGAGTTGGATTTTTGAAAAGAGCATGTCAAAAAAACTCCCAAAAACCAAAGTTTTAGCTGCCCAAGTTGACTTTTCGATTTTTGGCGAATTTTTGAAATTTGATAATTACAAAATTTCGATTGAAAAATAAAGACTAAAAAAAAAGAAGAAAAAAAACTCGAAAAATAATTTCAAATCACGAAAGAA
>QBDW01027469.1:0-17711 GCA_003261595.1 Maconellicoccus hirsutus | reverse complement strand
TGAAAATAGCGATAAAGTAGTGATTTTAAAAATAGGTCATGAAAGTAGTGAAGAAGTAGTATTTTAAAATGAATTACGTATGAAAATAGTGAAAACGAAATGATTTTAAAAATCGGTTATAAAAGTATAGAGAAAAACACTTTCATTTTTAAAATTCTTACTTTTTCACTACTTTTATAATCTGTTTTCAAAATCACTATTTTCTCACTACTTTTGTTATCTATTTTGAAAATTACTATAGCGATTTTACAGAAAAGTTATGAAAACAGGGATTTAAAAAAATAGATTTATGAAAATAGCGATAAAGTAGTGATTTTAAATATAGGTCATGAAAGTAATGAAAAAGTAGTGATTTTAAAAATGAATTACGTACGGAAATAGTGAAAACGAAATGATTTTAAAAATCGATTGTAAAAGTATAGTGAAAATCATTTTCATTTTTAAAATTCTTACTTTTTCACTACTTTTATAATCTGTTTTCAAAATCACTATTTTCTCACTACTTTTGTTATCCATTTCGAAAATTACTATAGCGATTTTACAGAAAAGTTATGAAAACAGGGATTTAAAAAAATAGATTTATGAAAATAGCGATAAAGTAGTGATTTTAAAAATAGGTCATGAAAGTAGTGAAAAAGTAGTGATTTTAAAAATGAATTACGTACGGAAATAGTGAAAACGAAATGATTTTAAAAATCGATTATAAAAGTATAGTGAAAATCATTTTCATTTTTAAAATTCTTACTTTTTCACTACTTTTACAATCTGTTTTCAAGATCACTATTTTCTCACTACTTTCATAATTTGTTTTTAAAGTCACTACCTTTCCACTACTTCCATCATCACTTTTTAAACTCACTACTTTTTCACTACCCTGATTTTTCATGTTATATACATAAACATACTTAATAGTTAATACACTACTCACGTGTAAAATAGAATGAAGAGGAACCACGCCATGATCTTGAGCAAATATCGTCAACCAATAGCTTGTTTTCGTTTCGGCGTCCAAAGTTGTCAAAGTTGTTATGTTTCCTGAAAAAAAAAAAAAGCTCAGTCCCTGGTTTCTAACAACAAAAGTGTGAGGTCAAATAAAAAAGCACCAGAATTGGAAATTTATTTTTTAATTTTCCTAAAGAAAAATGCTTCCGTTGTTTTGTTGTGAATTTTTTACCAAATTTTTGCCAAGAAAATGACTAAAAATCGATTAATTTTTCTAACAAAATGGAAAAAAATATTCTAAATTAAATTAAATTCAAAAAAAATGTAAATTTATATCATCTCACACTAATCGAAGATTTCAAATTCGTCCCAAGACATGTTAACTCCTTCCCTTCACTTGTCGCTTGACCACAACGTCTTTGCGAAACCTAAACTTGCAAGTAAATGAAACTCTTGAAATTTTATTCACAAAAAAAGAATCTTTTACACCTCAAAAAGCCGAGTACAATTACTTCCCATCATTTATCTTCCTTTTAAAGCTAACTGAAAAGTCAACCATACTGAAGGTAAACACAATTCCCATAATTTTAAAATATTTCGCCATTATAACAGGTTATAGTTCAAACCGAGCGCACGACATCGACAAATAAAATTAATGTCTTTTTTCCGTCTTTTATAAAACGACTCTGTGCGTACTTTGTGAATGTAAATTTTTATACGTGAATATTTCGCCTTTGAAAACAATTCTTTGATGAAAAAAGAAACCATTGTAATACCAATTCTTCAAAAGTATCAAAAATCATTATCTTAATCACCAAATCATCTCGAAGAATTCATCATTTCGATTTTTGTCTTATTCATAAAACCATGAAAGATTTCACAAATAAGAAAAATCATCCGAAGCGTCACGTAACTTTAATTTTTATTTAGAATGACATACGCCAATATAACGAAACAAGACATTTCTCGCGAGCATATTACACCCCCTCCCCTTCACCGGTACTTTTCATCGTACAATATTACACGACATGTGTCGAAAATATTATTCGATTAAAGTTGCCAGATTCGCGTTATCGCTAATGGCTGAATTCCACGTTTCCGCAACATCCGCATCTTCAAAGGTTACTCAAAGACGAAAAAAATTAATTTTCAATTACGTTCACGCGAATCATATTCTTCAAAGCACCGCATCCCCCTTTCATTTTGTTCGTTAAACAACGCTCTGAAAACAGAGAACAATAAGCGTATCCCCAACGTAAACATTTTTCAAATAAAAATTACCCAATTCATTTTATGAAAATCATTAACTTAGCGAAAGCTCGCAGCGAAATTCACTTCCACTTTTTAAAACGACTTCGTACCCTTAAACAGCGGCTCTTCTAAACAACATAAACTTGGAACTTTTTTCCTCATCAAAAACGCCGGAAGTAACATTTTAAATTTCTCCAAACGTTAAACACCTCCTTCAATGAATTCTATTCAATGATAAAAAGAACGCTCTACGTTATAATTAATGACGTGTGATTTATTGACTAAGCCGGACACGTTGAAGAAAATCCCCTCTTTTACACAGTATTTTTCACCGAATAAATTCTAATGTTGGTAGTTTTCGTTTTAATTAAGTTAATTCGTCCGAACCGGCCGACCTGTTGTTTAAATACAACGAAATTACTTCGCCCATCGTGAAGGTGTGAATCCACCTCAAAGGTTCGCCTTTTTATTAAGTCTTCCGTCCCGTTGTTTAGCAACTCGTTATACCCGAAAACTTTTTTAAACCTTTTTTTGTCTCTTTGAAATTAATGCGATTAATTTACACAAAAAAATTACCATTCGAGTGACACTACACAATACACGCGAACGAGGCTATTTCTTTAGTTACGACTTATTTCCAGCCATGTCAAAGAAATAACGAAGCGAACTTATTAACATGTCTGCTCTCCAAACGAAGCGTCGCTATATAAAATACAAGGAATTCGTCGAGATGTAGCATTTGAAGCTCGAAATTTAACGCTACATGGGCTTTCTTATGTTGGCCCATGAATTCAAATGAAACATTGCGACATTAAGCGGAATTTCCCAATACTACAATTTTTTTCATCTCCGTCTTCGCTACCACTTCGCGTCGTCGAATTACAGGAACTATTGCGTTACTAATTTTTTACTCCGTTGTGAGCCTTTTTCAAGTTATAACTTGTTCCTAAATACATTCACAAAGCATTGTTCTTCCTCCATAGTTCGTGTGGACAATTTGTTAACATGAGTACAGATGTGTATTGCGTGTGTTGTTTCTTTCATTCCTTCTAGATTTACAGTGAGTCATTGTAACAGATGATTTTTGTATTTCTAATTGATTAATTAATTAATATCATCTCGATATATATGCCAACAGACAACGTGCATCAAGAGGCAACACTGTCAGGTGCGCTGGTACGTCTGAAATCTAAATACAGGTGGCGCGCGCAACCAATGAGCAGGTCGCGTTTGCAGTGTACTTTCTTACTCGTAGGTAAAGTGTGTCGCGAACGCTATTTAAAGTATAAACCGTCCAGTGTACGTTGCTATGAGTTTGTGAGTAGCTCCATCGATGTTATCATCAATATTTTCATATTTCATTATTACTGATCTGGTCCACCGATTATCGTTCAATCTTGATATGTGCCCCCACCCCCATTTTTACCTTTAATAATTTTTAGAACGTTTCTATTGTTTTTTAACATTGTTTTGATTTTTACAATTTTAATACAGTCTTTTCTTTTTATGCCTAGAATTGATCTTTCCATCGAGTTTTGGGTAATTCTCATTTTTTGTTGGACTTGTTTCGTTAAAGACCAGGTTTCAGCCTCATAAGTAAGGGTCGGGAGGACACACATATTGAAGATATCACTTTTCATTTTCGGTGGATACGGACCTTTAAAAATAAATTTTAGCGACCAAAATTTGTTCCATGCCAGAGTTATACGCCTTTCGATTTCCTCAATTAGATTATTTTTGCATGTAATTTTTTGCCCTAAATAGATAACGTTAGTTGAGGTTTCGATTTTATCCTTGTTTATTATTATATTGTAAATTCTATTTTCATAATCGGTGGACCAGTAAAATTACCAGTTGGTTCAACACCAGCACCAGGAAGCGAGGGAGATAGAGTGCCAGGTGGAGAGATGACTTCGGTAAGCTACTCAAACATGACTTGTTTCATAGGATAGCCCAAGACCGTATAGAATGGCGCAGACTGGGGGAGGCTTTTGCCCTAATGTAGGGCCACGGGTGTATAGAATAATTTTACCCTATGTACCTGTAACCAATAAAGCTTTGATTGATTACTGATCTTATAATTTCTTGAATAAAATGGTTAATTTTTAAATTCAATCGTTTAATTCATTTCCTATTGGTGGTGCTGTCGTAGGCGTACAAGCCAGTGTGATATTCACTACTTATTAATGACATAATGTAAAATTCTGTACATTATATTTCTAGAAATTACAGAGAAGAAGTTGAAATCATAGAGGCAGAGCCAGAGGAAGCAGAAGCAAGTAAGCAGAATTAAAACACTGTTTATGGACTTTCAACGCAATTTTTTTCATTTTTACAGAAGAATGAAGGCCGAAGAAGTAGAAAGGCTGATATCGTTGATAAGGGATTTTCAACCAATGCTGTTGCTTTTGAAATTTCCCTCGTACAATTTATAAATATTTCTCAACACTGAAAAAAATCAGGATATCTAATGGATTATTTTATTAAAAAACTACTACTTTTTTACCAAAATTTCAAAAAACTTTCAACTTAAACTCCTCTCTCCTTCTTCTTCACCAACTTGGTCAAATGTCAAATTAAAAGAGAATCTGTGTTTTAAAAAAATTAAATAAAAATACATCAAAATAAAATTAATAAAAAAAAATTAAATAAAATGTAAAATTGACGTCACGTATTTCGACAGTGCTGCCAATTCATGAAAAATCTCTAAACATTTATCAAAATTGTACAATTTTTGTATTTATAATTTTTTCAAAAATTCTCATGCTTTAAGATGCTTTTATTCTTGCACTTTTTTTGACAAAATTTACCTCTTTTTCACTATTTTCATTACCTATTAAATACCCTGAAATTCTATCACTGTGTTTGAAAAACAAAACCACACTACTGCTTTCATTTCACCATTTGACTTTTTCCGCGAATAAAAAAAAGCGGAAACTTTCCGCAAACTCATACATCACCGAAAACCCAAAACTCAGATACCTGAGGACACCGCAAAAACATTCGTCGTACAACCATTAAAAAGTACATCCCGTCCACAGTATATTTACGCCTTACAAAATACGATTTCCGGTACCGGCGTTGGGTCTTTCGTACACGGAAAAAAATTCCATCCCGTAAAAAACTACAGTCGGAATATACTTTCGGTAAATCTGGCCACAGACGGCATACCGCCAACTCTAATAAATTTTATGGATTGCGGTATTATTTTTTTTAATGAAAATTTATTATATAATTAATTAATAAAGACCGACGAATATTTACTACGGCCGTGTATTCTTGCGACCATCATTTTCCGCAATAATTATACTTTTTTTCGACTTTTTGCTTGGCTCCGGTTATTACATACGATTATTCACCTGAAATATTCCAGTATCAATTTATTTACATTTTTACCTCTCGCTAAACCCTCTACTAATCCTTTTTTAATCTAAACGCGTATTTTTTCGCTTAAACGAGTAAATTAGCTAAATCGTATACACCACTATAGCCAATGAAATCCCAACAAAATGTACAACGTTGATTTTTGCTTGTACCGCGGTGAATAGCCATTTTGTTTTCAAAATCGCCATTTTCCCAACATATTTTCATTTTTTTCACTTACATTCACCTTACAGGTACTCTTTGATAAATTGTTTCGTAGATCGTCGCACAATACCACGTTGTTCGACCTTAATCCGCGCGACGACGTCTGTGTCGCGTAAATTAAGCACCATTTTTCTTTGAACATCTTCATTCTCCCTTTCATAAATAACAGCAAACTTAATCAGAGCTTATGTAACAATAATACGCCGCTCATTAGCTTCATTCGATGACGTAATCGTTCGACCGAATAACGTTATAAGCGAATTCCTTCCTCATAATCGCTAAATCCTATCGTATTTCGTGCCTATGCTCCTTTAACCGTAATAATTATCGCAGAAAAGAAGACGCTTTATTGAATTAAACCAACTAGCTCCGTTTTACAATTCGATTTCTTACTCGTGCAAAACCTCAGCTGGCTTTTAAACGAAAATTACATAAACTACGCGATATAAACGATAAACGCCCTTTTTCGACTCTACACATAAAATACACATACAAAGTACACACCCAATCTTTGTCATTAGTATCAAACCATCTATTACATCCCAACATATAGAAAAATAGACGCGAAACTGGCATTTAACAGCGCATCTGGCGTAAAAAAAAACCCAAAAGCTCGAAATATACCTCGTAACCTCTCCCACAACACAACTCCTTCCAGTAATATCTTCGTGTTTAACTAGCGACTTATCAAAGTTGAAAATACGCGTGAAAATTTTTCAATTAAACGAAAATCTAATTTACGAAACGCCTAACAAATTTTTAAAGGAAATTATTTATAACTTTAATTAAACTCCGAGACAAAAAAAAACCTCGCAAATACTTCCACCGTGTAATGGAAATGTTCCAAAAATTGTCAACTTTTAAACAACTTGGCGAAGTAATAATTCCAAGCAATAATAACTTCACAAGCTTCTTAACCTTTTCAAAGGCTCTTTCGCCAATAAACGAATCACCAGGTGTTTGAGGTGACGTGATTTTGGTTTAATTTATAAATATCGAACAACAAACAGAAATAATTCGATATAAAATATTTCGTCATAAAATTCATCACTGTGAATTTTTGATACAAGTTTTGTGAATCTTATTAATAAAAATTAAATAAATTAAATTTACCCTAATAATTAAATTTAATTTAAATAAAACTATTAAAAAAGGATATGAAAAAAAAAATATATACAAATAAAATTAAACTTGAATTTAATATGCGCAAGCTCGTACTTGAACTAGCACTCAGTGAAATCTAAACGCGATCACAAGATAATAACCAACAAATTAGATCTGGAAAAAAAACGAACTTCAAAAAACGATAATCATTTCAACGTCGAGTTTTTCATTAAAAGCAATTTGCCAAGTTACGATTACTTGGAGAAATAACGTCGCTATACCATTTGCTTCCATATAATTCCCCTTCTTATAGAATTCGACTGACCAACCGACGAATGAAATTTTCATCTGAGAATTACTAAATTGCGAATAAAAGTTACGAAATAAGGTGAAAGTTATTGGTGTAATCTTTTAATGAAGAAAAATAAAGGATAAAGTTGGACTGAAATGTGAAACTTTGGTAGAAAATAAATTAGTTTTTCATTTAATGGAGAATTTTTTTCGTTACTTCGCGAAAGAAGAAAAATGTAGGAAATAATTTTTTTTGAAATGGGAAAAATTAAGTGAATGCGAAACGAAACAAAGAAGTCAGCTTGAAGGGTTTATAAATTTCAAGCTGCTTTGATACGATAATCGTATATAAAGCGAAATTTCAGCGAAATATTTAAAATTAAGCTTAATGAATAGTCTTAATGCCGTTTGGGTTCCTATGACTCTTTTTTTTCGCATAAAAAAAACGAGGAAATTCTCGTTTATCTATCTAATCATCTATGAAATTAAAATTCATTTTTCAACTGTCACAGTCAGATATGTTTCGAGCATCATCGTGCATTTTTTTTACTGTAATTATTTATTTTACAATATTTTTTTTATTTTTTTTGGAGTTTGAATTGTATTTACTCGCGTTTTAACATTACAACTACTCAACTACTTAAATTTGGGTCTATTACACAAGGTCAGCGAGTTTCCACGGGTCTACGTGAAGCTAATACAGTCATACCTCGCAGATCGCACTTTTGAAGTTCACCAAGGTGAAGCCGTTTCTACTTTAACACCAATCTCAGCAGGTGTCCCCCAGGGCAGTGTACTTGGACCCCTTCTAGGGCCAACATCGATATCCTGCTCATTACTGGCGCACCGTGGTACCTGACAAACCAATATCTACACCAGGACCTCAACATTCCAACGGTAGAGGAAACCATCCAGCATCTTAGCAGATTCTATGAGAAACGACTTCACCAACATGGAAACTTGCGGCGTCTCCAACGCCGTCACTTCTTAGAATTAAGCTGTCTAGTCTAGATTAATCCTAGTCCTAATTAAGCACAACCTATACGTTATATTAAGATGTCTATTTACTCCTCGCGATAATACCTTTACTCGTTATG
This sequence comes from Maconellicoccus hirsutus, assembly GCA_003261595.1. Classification (NCBI taxonomy): domain Eukaryota; kingdom Metazoa; phylum Arthropoda; class Insecta; order Hemiptera; family Pseudococcidae; genus Maconellicoccus; species Maconellicoccus hirsutus. The sequence goes on along the minus strand of QBDW01027469.1, from coordinate 9,438 downwards.
TCATCTGCATTCAATCGTACTGCTAGCTGGAGCGCCAACTAGCAGGTAAAACTAATTAAAGACGAGGAGTTTACTCCGTGTTATGCGTCAATACTTGTAACCTCTATTTTATCGATTAATAATGAGTGAACAAGTGTTTGCATTGCGTTCACGGTATACTTTCCTACTCGTAGATAAAGTGTGTCGCAAATGCTATTTAAAGTGAAAACCGCCTAATGTACGTTGCTCTTAGTAGATCAACCGAAGTTATCATCAATATTTTTATATTTGATTATTTTAAATTTAATCGTTTAATTCGGTATTGCTGCTGTAAACACACTAAATATTCGGTTCAAAATTTCAATGCGGTGCGCATTGGAATCGCACCCACAAAACAAAAAACAAAAAATATACATGACCAAGGTGCCAAGTGCAGTTGGCGAATCGACAGTCGATGGAAAAGCATGCTCACACAATTCATGAAATGAGTTATTTGAGGATGAGAGATCGGTAAGTAATTCTTCGAAAACTTCAATATGTTACTATTGACTAGTCATAAACCTAGATACATATTTTTTTGTTTTAGTGAGTGATTGTGCGTCCGAACGGCTCCCGAAAATGTTATTATTTTTATTTTTTTAATGAATTTATTACATAATTTAAAATTGTTTATTATAATTTTAATAAATTTCAAGAATTTAGTTATTTTAAATAATATTTTTTAAATGAAAATTGTGATCACACACTACAATGAGTCAAACATTCTTATTTCATAGAATTCTCACAACATACTTATTACTTATTAATAACATAATGTAAAATTCTGTACATCATGTTTCCAAAGCTTTTGATAAAACTTTGCTGTTGATCTTGGTTCGATTTGGTCTCAATTCAAAAAGCATCACGGTGCATATATATATATATTTAGCTTTCCTTTTTTACATGAAGTTGCAATAAAAAACAAGATTACACAAAAAATTAATTAAGCCCAGTTTTGGGCGTAAGCCTCCTTGAGCCGGGCCCATTCAGCCCGGTTCTGCGCTACCCTACAATATTGCTTATTTTTTCCTAGGAAGTCTGCTATGTCGTCTTCCCATCTCGCCCTCTGCCTACCAAGCCGCCTCTTACTCTCCGGACACCAGAACATAAGACCGTAGTTCCATCTGTCGTCGTTTACTCTCGTAATGTGGCCGGCCCACGACCATTTTTGCCTCCTTGATTCGCAGACGACACTTGTAATATTTTTTAGTTTTTTCTTCAAAATAGAATTTTTTATTTTTTGTATTTTCTTTACCCCCAACATCGAACGAATCATTGCATTTTGAGTGGTGTTAAGCTTGTTTCTTAATTTTTTATTCAAGGTCCATGATTGAGCTCCATATGTTAATACTGGGAGGATACATTTGTTGAAAACTGACGCTTTTAGTTGATTTTTGAAAGGTTTTTTAAATATATAACTTGAGGACCAGTATTTTTTCCATACCGCGGATATTCTTCTGTTAATCTCTCCCTCCATATTTCCCTTCAATGAAATCAACTGTCCCAAATATACAATTTCGTCTACTTTTCCAATTTTTTCATTCTCAATTTCAATTTCCAATGGTTGTTGACTATTTGTCATAATTTTTATTTTCGAAACATTCATATTTAGCCCCGCCTTTTTTCCCTCTCTATCAAGCTCCATCAGCATCCCCTCCAATTCTTGTATACTGCTAGCGATTAGCACAATGTCGTCCGCGAACCTGAGATTGTTTATTTTTTTACCCGTAACTTTTATCCCTTTGTCTTCCCAGTCTTTGTGCGTCCGAACGGCTCCCGAAAATGTTATTATTTTTATTTTTTTAATGAATTTATTACATAATTTAAAATTGTTTATTATAATTTTAATAAATTTCAAGAATTTAGTTATTTTAAATAATATTTTTAAAATGAAAATTGTGATCACACACTACAATGAGTCAAACATTCTTATTTCATAGAATTCTCACAACATACTTATTACTTATTAATAACATAATGTAAAATTCTGTACATCATGTTTCCAAAGCTTTTGATAAAACTTTGCTGTTGATCTTGGTTCGATTTGGTCTCAATTCAAAAAGCATCACGGTGCATAGATGTGTTGAAAAAAGTACAGTTCGTTAATGTTTTTACTTTCTGTTGACATTCAGCGAGCTCAAGGATCTTATCGAGAAATATTTCTCAACTCCGATTTCTAAATTTAAGTACACTTATTTAACCCGAAAACACAATACACCACGTAGAAAATGCAATTCCGAATAAAATACACAAAAAATGAATACTACGTAAAAAAAGAAAAAAGACTGTAAAAGCAACTCCCTCAGTTAAATGAGATCCACCACTACATACATTCATTTTCAACAACGGAGAAGCATTTGGTATCCGCGAAAAGGAAATTTTCGCTTAAACCGTCGTAACTGAGCATCACATAAGAGCTCGAAAGACCATATGAAGATGAAGAATAAACAAGGAGGAAAAAGCAGACGGAATTCTTAACAAAGCGTAAACTCGAACTTACACGGTACAAAGATTGTACAGATGCGATTTCGCATTATGCTCGAAAAGAGCAAAGCGACTCGTATGTGAATAACACTGTAGCGAGTTTTCAATCAAAATTTCGCGTCATTAAAAGAAGGGTGTATTTTAATAATTCAGTATCACCAAAGACCTCGATGTACAAATTATATTTACTCGTAAATAAATAAACAACTCAACTGCGGCGTTTTTAATTTTCTTTTTTTTGTAGATTGGTCCTTACAATTCAATCACCAATGCGAAAAAATTCCACTATATCTGATGAAAATTTCACGATATGCACAAGTCGTTTCGAAATCTTAATATTCGTGCGATGATTTCACGTCTAGCATTCGTTAATCGACGATTTAGTACATGTACACCAACAAATGCTTATTCAGCTCCGAGGTATTTCTCACGTTACAAATATAGATTAAATTTCAAAATGGCGAATTCGTTTCCCTATAATCATTCACGTAAAACCGTGAAAGCTTCTTAAAAGGATAATGAACCAAGATTTCAAGATTGTTATTCGCGATGACAAGCTTTTCAATGACCATATCATCGATTACAACATCTGTTACGGTTTCCATGTTTCATAGCTCTTTATACAAAGTTGGATTAATCGCTTTAGACGAATGAATACTTCTTTGGGCGCTATACAGTCACACAGCGTATGCTGTACGCCAATGTATACATTTCTCATTTTTACATTATTCACGTGCATAATGACAATTTACAAAATTATAGAGCTCTCGCGTAATTATAATTCTAACACGAGACATTTCACAAGTTGAATTTAATCATTGTACGACATTCTTTGCGAATAAATCTATCAAAAAACTCTCATTAAAATATCCAATTCAATAGCACGAAATACAAAGTTCCACGTTTTTTCGAAATATACACAACCGTGGCCAGCACGATTGTAAAATATCTCAATCTAATTAAAAGATGGGAAATTTATTCGAGCGAAAAAACTGACAGCTATGATAACGGACAAGAAAACCGCCATGTTGCAACTCGATTCATACACCGAATAACTAATGAGCTCTTCAGAAACACAAACGGCTAAAGTATGCGAGTTCTTCGCTTTTTCTTCTCCCTCGCGAAATAATTTCGTACCATCGAATGAAAAATTTCCACGAGCTTTTCTTTCGGACGGATGCTCAACAACTTACAAGTAGGTGTTCGTCGAAAGATGTTTCGAAATTTTTGGCGTATATTTCCATCGTTCGATTCGATCGAGGAGTATGGTTTATTAAAAAAAATAATTTCGACTCATTAAAAAACCAAAGTGTTCGTTGAGTAGTCGGTAAGGCTTCAAAATTACACAACGTCGGCGTGCTAATAAAAAACTTCACGCGAGGATATTATCGTCTGTCACGAACTTCCAAAGAGCATCAGGTGGTTCGAAGTATTTGCAAAACACGTCCGCTATTATGGAATTTTATGACCGAAAAAAGGTCTTCAGTGAAAATAACTACCTTGACATGCACAATGTCGTCCTCCTGCAGTGTGTCCAGCACTAGTAAAATCTGACCCGAACAGAATTCACCGTCAGCAACTACTGGGCGAGGTCACTGACCTTATTTTGAGATGTCTAGAAATAACGATCTTAAAATCATATAGTACGGTCACCAAAGCGGTCTATCGTTCAAAAAACGCAAAAGAGTTCAACTGGAAAGATATGAAATTTTTGCGATATTCCATCGAAAGGGGACCATCTCCCGACCCCGAAACCACCATCACATTTTTGAGATCGAATTGCAAAACCGATTCAGGGGTTCCCAAAGTTGCAAAAATTGACCACCTGTTCTGTCACATGTTTTGGTTAATAACTCTTGTCAGGGAGGGGGTAGAGGAGCGTTTTTGGTCTCAAATCACTCGTATAGGATCACATTACAGATATTGACCCGCGATCACCCTCATTCAGTGGTTGTCAACATTTTAATGGTTCCCGAAGTTGAAATTTTTGGTTTTAATTTTTTCAACTCGCGCAATTGAACGAAAATTACGACCAAACGAATTATCCAATTAAAAAATAGTTCAGATAAAAAAGTTTCGCCTTTTAACGAGGATTTCAAAAATGTGTCAGTTTTTTCCGTACCGTTGATAGGAGCCGAGATAAGGGGGGTGAAACATGGAAAAACGTGATACTATGTTGAAATGAATTGAAAAGTGAATTATTTCTGAGCTAAATTATGACTCTGAATTTTGCTCAGAATGAATTACCCAACTCAATATTACTGAAATCCTCAACTTCCTTTGAGTTATACCACTCCCCTCACCCTTCATCCCTCCCCTCTTACCATATGATGTAGTCAAAAAAGGCTTAGGGGTAAAAATAATTCGAATCCAGTGGATTCGTATTTGGTTAGTGGTATATTAACGATTTTCAGTGGAAAATCAAAAATCATATGACAGGGGAGGTGTGCCACCCCCAAAAACGGGGGTTTTGCTACCCCCAGAAATTCGTTTTTCTCCTATATCTTTTGAAATACCGATCCTATGGTGAAAATAGTTCTATATTATCTCGTATATAAAATTACCTATCAAATGAGCTATAGAAAAATGTTGTACATTGAAGGGGGTGGAGCCAGAGTATCGGCAATTTGGGGGATTCTAAGGAAAACTGAGTTTTTTGCATATATCTCCTAAAGTATCAAATATAGAATGAAATTGGTTCTCTTTACTTTTGATCTACATCAAATTTACTATCACTTAAGCCAATTCACATTTCCGAAGCATGAGGGGGTTGGTACCTCGATATAGGGATTTAAAAGTAATGTTAGTATTTCAACACGCAGAAAACCAAAACCGCTCCTCTACCCCCTCCCTGACAAGAGTTATTAACCAAAACATGTGACAGAACAGGTGGTCAATTTTTGCAACTTTGGGAGCCCCTGAATCGGTTTTGCAATTCGATCTCAAAAATGTGATGGTGGTTTCGGGGTCGGGAGATGGTCCCCTTTCGATGGAATATCGCAAAAATTTTATATCTTTCCAATTGATTACTTTTTGAAATTTTCCGCCTGGTGACCGTACTAATATTATTTTTTCAAGTTTTCACGTCTTGGCTAAGGCACACAAATTCGAAACTCGTCACGAAAAAGCGTTACATGGTTGCCATGGTAACTTTTCATAGTCATGAATGACAATTTTCATATTATTTCCATGTTATCAAAAGTGTTGCAAACTCATATAGTATCACGTCGTAATGACACGTCTTATAACATGATACGATGGTGAGGTATTGCCATGCTGACATGTCATTATTATCACGTGATGTCTAATGACACGAAACGATAACAAGTCGTTGTCATGGCAACGTGTCATGCTCAAGAGTGACAACCAGAAACATTTGCTCTGGAAATTGACTTTTTTTCTGATTTCACCGAAGCACATAACCACATCAATAAAATTCCTCAAATTTTCCAAACACTTTAGTAATACACCTTCGTCAAAAAAATTCAAACGAAAAACGCGCAATTTCCACTGCAACGAGAAAAACTACATAGAATAAAAAAATAAACATCACGCTTGAAAAACCTCCAAAAACTTCACATCGGACAGATGGGAAATTCACAGGTTACAAAGAATCATTCAAAATACACGGTTGCTTTTCTGCACAAAAGAAACAAAAATTCGTAATTGGCAAGTTAAGTAGGCGAAAAGTGAGCAAAACAAAAGAACTATAATCGTCGGAATTCGAGAAGTTTGGCGCGCAATAATTATTTTGTTTTGTTAATTGTAAAGTTTCAAGTTTCGGGAGTCTAGTCTTCTCGTGAAATTTTCATTTAAATTGAATGAAGTATTTTTCGCGCGTGTCGCGTTATTCCGCTGGTAATTCGCCATTGCTCCTGCGATCGTTTTTCGAGCTACGTTTCAATGGGAATAAATACACAAATCGAAATAACGTAGGCGCGTATCTCGTCGAAAAGTAACCGAGTTAATTTAAAACTTGCAGCGCAAATATTGATAGAATGATCAAAGTGAAAATTTAATTATGGTATTATATCGAAAACGAATTATAGAAATATCATATATATATATAGGTATAAAATACGTATAAAAAAAGGGGGGGGGCACCGAACGCGCATAACTTCGTATGTACGATATCGGTGATGGTTAGAGATTCGTCGGTTAGTGGGAGTTTTTTGTGAAAAGTTTTTTAATTTGAAAGTTTCACCGACGTGTAGATTATGAGGAAATTTTTACATTGATTACGATCTCTTGCAAATGAAAAAACTTGAACATAATAAAAGCCATAAAATAGAAGACAACGTGTTTGGTAAAGCGGATATAAGCACTCTGAAATAATTTAAGTTTATTAACGCTTTCCTGTGGCTTTTTATGCGGAATTCGCTGCTTCTTTTTCTTTCTCTCTCGTTCGAGTGTACTCGTTCGTAATTACGCGATAGCTTAATGTTTCGATGATGCTTTCTTTGGTGTTTACGCGGTATTAAAAACGCGAGAGAAATATGATGGCGAGTTGATTGATTCGCTTTTAAAAATACTCGCTTCGGAAATGTCGGATGTTTATCGAATGGTTATTTTCATTACGAGAAAATCATCCGATAAATTGAAACATGTGCGGCAAAGAAGCGCTCGCGGTTCTTACTTTTTCTTTTTCGGCGACAGCGCGCAAAAGTGGGGGATATAACGTGTACTTCGAAGTTCCGTTAGAAGCTGAACGAAGAATATTTACCGAAATTAAGGTTTAAAAAGTAACGTAATTTGATGAATTTTGATGAAATTTCAATTTCTATACTGAATAAATTTTTCCATGTAGAAGGAGTTAGTGGTCTACTTGCGTACAAGTCCACAACACAGTGCGACATTTTCATGTCACTACGCGACAATGATGTTCACCAGATGACGTCATTTGATGTTACATGCCACTTACAACCATGCCACGTCACCATAACAATGACTTGTCGTCATATCATGTCACTTGACATGCTACCATTACACGATCACATGTCACTCCTGAGTATGACATGTCACCAGAACAATGAGTAGTCATCTATGACATAGTATGGCGACATGTCACTCCCGCGTATGACATGTCACGAGGACAAGGAACAGTGGCGGATTTAACGGGCGGCAAATGAGCAATTGTCGATTGGGCCCCGACTGAGGCGCCGCACGGGCCCCAAGGTGGAACGACTCTTTAACTAAAAAATAAAAATAGAAATGATAGATTTTGATTTTTCGCAGAAAAATCAAAATTACAGCGTATTGTAACTTTGTCAACAAATCAAAAAATAAGTGGAGGGAAATGGGCTGGGAAAATGCTGATTTCCCGGTGCTAAGGAAACGAAGCATTAAAAAAATGGCCGGTGAACTTACAAGCGTCAGTCCGTTAGAATTGGCTGACGGACATAGAATTAGTTATTATGAAGTTCTTGATAATATGTGTGATGAGCTACAAGAACGAGCGAATGGTTTCAAAGAAATAAACGATATTTTCGGATTTTTAATGCCAGAGAAATTGAAAAAAATGAAAGAAGACGACCTTCGTGCACAAGTAACCGTTCTGATGAAAAAATACCCTGATTTTTTTACTACCGATTTATTTCATGAATTATCGAGTTTTATTGGAGTTTTCTTCAATGAGCATGATCATTCTAAAGATGGTCCTATCGAATATTTCAAATTCATCACCGAAAATAGGCTTATAGAAAGTTTTTCCGAACTGTCGTCACTTTTGAGATTATTTCTGAGCATACCGGTCAGTACAGCGAGTGTAGAAAGGGTTATGAGCACGTTAAAATTCATAAAAGAATACCGACGTTCTACCATGACCGAAAACACTCTCAACGATTACAGTATTCTATACATTGAGCAAGATGTAGCTGCGAATGTTAAACTCGAACGCACCATCTAAGTATTTTCTGAAAAAAAAAAGGCCAGACGAGGTTTCAAACTTAATTAATCGTGTCTTGTTTTGTTCTACTTAGGAATTGATAGTTGGTATTAGTCATTAATAATAATTTTTTGTATTTCGAATTTTGATGTTCTTGGTGTTGCTGAATAAAACATAATGTGTGGTGTGTTTTCATTTAAAAAGGTTGTTGGGCCCCTCGACACTCCCATTCGCCGACTGGGCTTTTCCGCTTAAATCCACCACTGACAAGGAATAGTCATCTATGACATCATATGGTGTCATGAAGAAACTTCACCTCGATAAAGAAAGTCAAACGCCGGAAAATTAATACTTGTACATGTAGTGATAATATCACGAATACGCGTTGTAATCAAACACACACAACTCTGACGTGTCACCATTATAATGACTTGCGGTACAGTATGTCACTCATGATCATGAATTGATTCTCAGCTAACTTGGAAGCCACACATTCTCAAGAAACGCGAGGAAGTCAAAGCCAAATTCAGGGCACTGTTCTGGCTGCTCAGAGCTCGGAACAAGTTGTCGCTGTCCAACAAGCGGTTACTATACCTGATGGTACTCCGCCCTGTCTGGTCATACGGGGCACCAGTGTGGGGCTATGCAGCTGACTCCAACCTCAAAATACTTCAAACACAGCAGAACATCATACTGAGGAAAATGACTGGCGCGCCATGGTTTATTCAGAACGATAACATACGCAATGACCTCAACCTGCCCACTGTCCGCGAAGTGCTGAGGAAGCTGGCAAACTCATACGAAAAAAGACTGCACAACCACCCAAACACTCTGGCTCTGGAACTACTCGAACCACCACCAAGGAGGCGACTTCAAAGACGATGGCCTACTGATATAGTCAGTCTCCAGCCCTAGTTATGTGTAAAATTAGATAGATGGATAGTTAGGTTAATTAGTACTACTCCCTAGAGCCTCACGACTGCGTGAGCCACTAGAACATGTCAATGTAAATATCAAACTGTATTGTAGATGTCCACTCGACAGTTCAATAA
>QBDW01027456.1:0-14307 GCA_003261595.1 Maconellicoccus hirsutus | reverse complement strand
GACGTTTAAGTTGAGCTTGTAAATATTTTTCTTCAAAAATTGCTCAAATTTTTTTTTTAATGAAATTTATGTAAAAAACCTTCAAGAATCGAATAAAATCGTGAAACCGACAACCAATCTCAATTCTCGAAATTTCGAGAAAATTTCGATGTTTCAAGTTGAACTTTAAACCACTCTCCTGTAAAATTTTGATTTTGGCCTAGTGGTCCCTTTTCGTATGCGCCTCACATAATATATAAACGTAATAATTATGTATCAATAAAAAAGAAATTTATTGAAAAACAACGTTATAGGGATAATGTTGAATCTACAACAGTATTTAATAGGTATGCAATTATTTTGAATGCAAAATTGCAAAAAATGGAAAAACGATTTTGAAATTTGTTTGAAAGAGGAAAAATTTGCAAATTTGCGAATTCGCCAAACCAGGGCAAAGCGTTTTGCCAGACAGGGCGGCGCCCTGGCTGCCCTGGTGCTGGCTACGGGCCTGTTGAAATATCATTATTGAAACATCGATATTAAAGTATTGTAATTGAAATATCGAAATCGAAACATCAAAGTATCGAAATTAAAACAATAAAATATCGATGTTGAAATTGAAATCGAAATAGCAACATAGAAATTGAAATGTTGGAACATCGAAATCAACATATCGATCGGAAATCAGGCTACAGTATTTCAATTTTGAATTTTTGATAATTCGACTTTAATTTCAATATTTCGATGTCGGTGTTTTGACTTCGATATTTCGATATTGACGTTTCGATTTTGATATTTAAATATGTAGAAACCGAATAAACATCAAAGTATCTAAGTATCGGTGTTGAAATAAAATTCGAGATCAAAATTGAAATGAAATTATCGAAATTAAATATTGAAATTTTTAAATTCAAATCGAACCCTTGAAAAAGTCGAAACCAAATATCGCCATCAAAATTGAAATATCGATATTAAAATCGAATCATCGAAATGAAACCATCGATTTGTAATTAAATTTACAAATTGTGTGTTGGCGTAAACCTCGAAAAAATTAAAAGATGAAAAAATTGGACAAAAATTGCGCATTACTTGATTCAGAGTAGCTAAATCAACTCTTTATTACACGTTATAAATTTTTTTTTTAATTTTGAGAAAATATCTCAAGGTAATACTTACTATTAAAATTTTGATAATCCATCAAAAATATACGAATTTTTTCGCCAACTTTCAGCAAATCCTTCACGATATCTCCTCCGATGACCAAGTTAAACCAGAATTTTTTCCCACTTCAAATCACGTTAGCTGGTCTACTCTTGTATTCGATATCGTTCCAGTTAATAGAAAAAAATAACAAATTGAGACGAGGAAAATTCCTATACGACGATTCGATCATTTATAAAGCGAATGACTTTTACGTATCTATGAATCACATATATGTGAATTTAATCATTTGGAAAACTTCATAAAACTCGCGATTGCATTCCTGATGAACTCGCCGCTGACTGCTGAGCTACCGTACGAGAAACAAACGTCGGTATCTACGATACCAATGATTGATTTAGCTGCTGGTATTCCAAGAGGATATCTAATCATAAATCTTATCCGAAAAGGTACGCTTATACTTCGGACAGGCTACGTAGAAATGCGCAAATAAACTCGTACCGAATGAAAGGTTGATTAAGACGGGCAATAAAAATATTACCTAGGTTAAACGCACCTCGGACGTCGTAACACCCTGTAAAAAACGAAATTACGCCCTGCAGACGGTGAATTATGACTAAGCCGAGCGAATACTCTCATTAGCACATAAAAACATTGCATAACTTGGTAACTTATTTCAATGCTGGATTTATGATCTCGACGGTTTTACCTCTTTCCTCTTATTACAATTACAATGCGAATCTAACCTAAAGTTAGAATCGTAACATTTACTCATCATGAGAAATAAACAAGCTCGAATGGCTTTATTGGTTGATGAGTGTTGTGTATCTTTTCTTGAGCGCTTACTTCGAAGTTTATATTGAGTTTGATCCAGCAATGTGAACAATTTTAGGAACCATTGATAGTACAAATTTTGCGGTTATTCGGACGAGCGAGGCGAAGTGTTCAACGTGGATGAGTACGTCTAATGCGGCGCGTAAAAGTTGATCTTTTTTAACCACTGCAATTTCTTTGTTTCATTCGGAGGTTCACCGTGATAAATCGGACAGATGACTCAGATCGGCCAATGGTTAAACATGTATAGCAGAACGAAAATAATGCTCGGGTACACGCAGTTTCAATTAAGGCAAACGCCGTTTGTTCGGTGTGTGAAGTGTGTAAGAGTACATAAATCTATGGAGATTATTGCCTACGCCGAAGCCAGCAGATACCTAAATGTCTGGAGATTTTAACCAATATTGCCAACGACGCGGCAATTATTTCCGCTGGCCGTGGAAACAGCACCGATGACCGTGTATTTCGACTTTTCGCATTCCATTCGATTTATTCAAAAATAAATAAGAGCGAACAATGAACGATTTTTCTTCACGTTGGCGTCGCATCAATACGAAATGCAGCGTAGACCGCCTGTCGCCGAGCACCGTAGACGAATCATTTGAAATATCAAATGCCTTTTTTTGAGATATTTTATTTTTTCATTAGAATTTAAATTATAATTCCGTTTAGTTTCCCCAAATCGCGTTAGGCGTTTACAATCTTTGCTAATGATATGTCCGCATGCAACATGTAACACGTTTTCGACATAGTTGAAAAATCCAACATACGCGAGGCGTTGTAAATAGGATTTCGATTGAAAATGAAATTTTTTCTTCGAACAAGAAAATCTCGTTTATGTTTTGTACGAGCTCGAATGTAATAAACTTGTCAATTTTCGAATTACTAAATAGTCTCGACTTGTTCGCGTCGTCTTGGAAATTAAATCTACATTTTTCGAAGTCGGGTAATCGATATAAAAATGAAATTATATTAGTTGCCGGTGACCGTTAGTTTGAGATTTTTTTCTACGCGTTTTATCGCGGTATTTCCGAGATTAGTTGTCATTCTTGAGCTGAGAATGCGCGTGAAAAATTCAAAGCTTCGCTTTGGATTGTTTCCATAGTTTTGCAAGTAACGGTTCTTTTGTTTCATTTCCAAAATGATTGAGCTTGGTAGTTCAGCGGGAATTTTCTAACGGCTTTGGAGCAAGGTATTTGAGCGAGAAAGTGGATAAGGTAGGAGAAAGGAACCTTGGGTCGAGAAATCGTTCTGGAGCATTTGGTGCGAGAAAATAAATTTTATGAAAAACGTAGTAAAAACTTGGAAGCAAATCCTAAATTGACTTACAAGTAAACAAGGAAATCTCGCAAGGTGATCTAAATAGGCCGCATCAAAATTAAAAACAAGAAATATCAAAATAGAAACAATAAAATCGAAACATCGATGTCAAATTCGAAACATCGATATCAAAATATCGAATTCAAAACATCGATATCAAAATATTGAAAATCGAAATATTGAAATCGAAATATCAAAATTGAAACATCGAAATCGAAATAATCAAAATTTAAACGTCGATATCAGAGTCGAAACATCGATATCAAAATATCAGAATTGAAACATCGATATTGAAATATCAAAATTGAAACATCGATGTCAAAATCGAAACGTCGATATTAAAGTCGAAATATCAAAGTCAAAACATCGATATCAAAATATCAAAAATCGAAATATTGAAATCGAAACATTGATATTGAAATATCAAAATTGAAACATCGAAATCGAGATATTAAAGTCGAAATATCAAAGTTAAAAGAGTGATGTCAAAATCGAAACATCGATATCAAAATATCAGAATTGAAACATCGATATTGAAATATCAAAATTGAAACATCGATGTCAAAATCGAAACGTCGATATTAAAGTCGAAATATCGAAGTCAAAACATCGATATCAAAATATCAAAAATCGAAATATTGAAATCGAAACATTGATATTGAAATATCAAAATTGAAACATCGAAATCGAGATATTAAAGTCGAAATATCAAAGTTAAAACAGTGATGTCAAAATCGAAACATCGATATCAAAATATCAAAATTGAAACATCGATATTGAAATATCAAAACTGAAACATCGATGTCAAAATATCTTATTCGAAACATCAATATTAAAATATTAAAATTGAAATATCGAAATCGAAATATTAAAGTCGAAATATCGGTGTCGATGTATCGAAGTCAAAACACGAATATCAAAATCGAAACGTCGATGTCAAAATTAAAACGTCGATGTCAAAGTCGAGCCATCGATATTGAAACCTCGAAATTAAGGTCAATTTATCAAAATTAAAATGGTGTAATTTTCACTTTGACATCGAAGAAACATCGAAATATCGAATTCGAAATAGAAACATTGAAATATCGATGTTGAAACAAAAATCGAAATAATGGCATCAAAATTAAAATAAAATCATTGAAATTAAAGCATTGAAATTTCGACTGTAAAATTACAGCATCAAACTGAAACCTCGAAATGGTTGCACAAGAAAATCGGCAAATTAGGAAAATTCCAAGGTCACCAACACCCTTCCTGCTTTCTTTCATTTTAAAAATAAACGAAGTGATTGGCTTAGGTCTTCAAGAACGCAGTCTTCTAAGCTCTATGAAATGAAAGGAATTGGGGGAAATCGCCTCTTCCTCGGATTCCACAAGAAAATCCAAGTCCGGGACAAAGTTCCGTCATCTTTTTTTGTTTCTCTCTATGCCTCAGACAAAGAAATTAATAGAAAGTAAAATCTTCCTTTTGCCTTTTTTCTTCTACCAATAAAAGTACCTGCCATCTAGCATAACAATATCTCTCCAACTTGAAAATATCATAGAAGGTTCACTGCTTTACAGCACTAATACTCTAGAAAACTGACAAATACGTACAATTTGCATCTACCACATCGGTTATCCATCTCGATCCCCGAATAGGTTGATTTTTTCAACAAAATACCACCAGGCGATAACGCCAGTTTCACGTTTCATACCTCCCGTCACTCCAACCATCCAACCCGAGCCCTACGATTTGATTTTGTACAACCGATGGAAAAAAAATCTTAAGTAAAGATCGAAAAGCATGTTTCCAACTTCTGAACGTTTTATCGAAAGATATCCACGAGTTAGATCTTATTGCAGAGTTAACCACGACCGGTGCTATCTTCAATAGCATATCATTTTGTAAACAAAGTTATCAACTCGGCGCTGCACATCGTGGTAACGATACCGAAGAACCTTTGAACTGCAGATTAACGCATTCGAGGAACGTGCATTAAATCAATCTCAAATATCAACCCATATCATTGTTGACCATCATCGTACGTATCCGTACGTACACCATATCCACGTAGACGATTAAAAATCAAACGTATTAATGTTAGTTAACTCTTGGCCATGTGATCCGTCCTCTGTGTCTATACAAGCAACGAAGAAAATAGGAGAAAAAACAACTATAGGTACATTTTTCCGTAATAATTCAGTCACACGATCGGCTAAATATAGTTTAACGTATAACAAGCGATTAATGTCTCGTATACACATATCATATTACTATACGATTTACTCGGCCGATGGCAATAACCACGACATGTTTAAAAATATTGTTTTAAACGTTATTGAAAATATTTCGCCGGTATCAATAATGGCAAAAAATACACGGTGATCGAGTCGGCTATAAATTATGACGCGATATTACAAAAGAAATTGAGTTTTAAGCTCTCTACACCCGGTACATTGTATTCAAATGGTAAAATTACAAAACATCTGTACACTTTATTTTCCTTTCCTACACCACGGTTATTTTCCAGGTTAAGTACATGTACACACGAGAAAATCTTCGAAGCCGGCCACAGCCGGGGTAAAGGAGTTGGTAAAGGCAAAAAAAAAACAAAAGAATGTTACAGCAGTAATGCTAACATTGTCAACAACATCGCATACCACATAACTATTCTTTATGGTTAACATCCAGCAATACAGGGAATGTCGATTGATAAAGCGGACAGTCGTCTATAATAAGTCGCGCTGTCCGGCGAAGATAAATCAAACTGTACCAAGTTCACGGGTGACAGTCGTCTATGAACTACAAACAGTCTTGTAAATATGTACACAGTAGTTAAAAGGTAGAAAATCACGTGAAATATCCTCTACCACTCGACATTCGCCAAATAACCCACCTCACGGGATACTTTTTATTTGCAATTATACCTAACCGCCTTCGATGACGGTGCAGAATTCACACCTCGAAACAAATGGTCAAAAGCGTCACGATTAACGGTACTAGGCGGCTTGACAGGTCGATAAGCCGAATTTTCACCTTGGTTGATTCGTGAAAATGTGCCAATTAAGATCGATTGTTTTCGTATTTGTACGAGTTGATATGAAAATCATCGAGAGTTTTACGCTTCCAAAGCATCTCGTATTACGCTCGTTTCACCGTTACGTATCCACTTCCTGCGTACGCTTAAATTTACCACACAACACGGTTCGTTACTTACATAATACCGGGAATGTTTATTAATCGGAATTCTTCAAAATTGACATTTTTTCGTCGCAGAATTTCAACAATCATATCTCGCTTAAGATTGTATACAAATCCGTTAAAACGTTTTGGAATTCCAACATATTTACAATCCTAACGATCCGCATTTTCCAACCGATAAGATTACTAAATAATTATGTAAAATGAATGTTTTTATGCGGAGGAAGTTGTAACGTATTCGCAAACTTTGTTATACGTCGTTAAATTACCTTACATTTTACGCAACGTTTCCACAGGGATGCGTTTTTTTTTCTTCTTTTAATGGTGTAATAATCAGAAATTATGAGAGGCGGGTTGATTTTTCCTTATGCGTATATCCTTCGTAGACGCATATGTAGTTGTAATTTTATCGACGTATTTTGCAATTAGTGTCGGTCGATTTGGATTCGATATGTGTAAAATTACGCTTCCTTTTTCGAAATCACAACTCGAACGTGTGAAGAGAATCATAGAACAAAGAACTCCGTGTACAAAAGGAATCACTTGACAAAGCTTAATAAATCATTCAAAAAGGGACGCAAAATTTGAGGAAAAAATAGAGAAAAGAGAAAAACATCCAACAATAGTTCATCAACCCCTACCCTTCCCTTTCAAACAAAAAAACAAAAATTATTTCATCTCCACTCAAACAAACATTGTCTGACAATTGAAATAAATAACAACCCGAGTAAAAAATGGTCTAGAAGATCAATAGGCGAAAACGCAATTAAAAAACTGGAAATTGCAACCGGTGCTGAAAGTCAGTATGGGAGCCAGTGTTGCTAGGAAGGAAATAAAAAAAAAATTAGCATTAGTCCAATTGAAAACTCTAAAAAAATCGTCATCAGCACTTACGGTATTTATTTCAAATTATGAGTAAATTACTTGTAATTACCTGCAAATTACTTGTAATTACCCTATATTACTTGTAATTACTTGCAAATTATTTGTAATTACCCGTAAATTACTTGTAATTACCCTATATTACTTGTAATTACCCGTGAATTATTTGTGATTACCGGTAAACTTCTTGTAATTACCCGTAAATTGATTTTATTTACTCGTAAATTACTTGTAATTACCCGTAAATTACTTGTAATAACTCGTAAATTACTTGTAATTACTCGTAAATTACTTGTAATTACTCGTAAATTACTTGTAATTACCCTAAATTACTTGTAATTACCCGTAAATTACTTGTAATTACTCGTAGACTATTAGGGTTGAAATAGGTTTGTTTTTTTGTCTTTAATAAGAAAATTCAAAATTTAGGCAAAAAATTACCACCCTTACAAAATCACCACAAAATCACTAGCGCAAAATTGAAAATTTTAAAAATCATCACTCTTGGCAACACTGATAGGAATACTTTCAACTTTCAAGCCCACCAAGTCTATCATAGATATTGGCCGTTAGCGGAAAATAACAAAAAATTCCTGCGTTAATTTCCAATTTTGACGATTCGAATATATTTTTAGAAAGAGAAAGCGGAAAAATCATCGAAATCAAATTTTAAGCCACTTCAGTTCCTTTTTTTACTTTTGACGTTTTAGAAAATTTATAACTGTTGCTAAGAGTTGGAAAAATCTCCGCATTGTTTGCAAGTACATTTTGAATCTATAAGAGTACACAATTGGAAAAAAAATTTGATTATTTTACCATTCATCTGACTTCAAAAGCTCTGTGTCATTGTTCACATCATCCAAATTGTACGAAGAGGGGAGAACTCCGTGATTTTGACATTGGTTCGACCTTGAAAATCTCGCGTTATTGTTACACTCCGCCCAAATTGTGCACGGAGGGGAGAACCCTATGACTTTGACATTGGTTCGACCTTAAAAATCTTGTTATCGTTAAAGTCCACTGAAATTCGTAGAACGACAGAGCGTCAAAATGTTTAATTCGTTACTGAATGAAAGCAAAATGGTGAACTGAGGTCAGGTAAGTCACAAGGATTAAAAATGTGTATTTGGTTTTGCGATGAGTTTACTCTGGAGGTTTCCCCGCCAAACGACGAAATTATCGGATTTTTTGATTTTCACATCTTGATGGATACGTAGTTTATAGAGTAGAGAGAAAAAATGTCAAAAATTTATATTTTCAGCTGATGTCATCAGAGGTCACTTTTCATTTGAGGACTACAAAATTGATATTTTCCGGATTCATTTTTGCTCGTCAATATAACCGTTGAGCTGTTCAAGTGACGTCATGCGCTTCCAATGAAAAACGAAGTACATGGTATTTCCTATAGTACATGATGTTCTTTATGCATCGAGTAAAAGTATCTACTTGAAGAATCTTATCGTGAAGCTAAAAAAGCGAAATGTGCGTAGTATAAACAGTCAAAAAAAAATGCAAAGCGTGTTAAATGTATTTAAATGGCAAAAGCGTGATCTATCAATATGCTCAGTATATTTCATGATCAACTTCCAAAACGCGATAATGGAAGAAACTCCCGAAAACAGATAACATATCGTTTATTTCAGTGATGATAAAATTACAGGCTTCTGTAACTGACGAAAGAAGTTTTTTCATTTCATCAACAACATCGTGGCGTTTGACGAGGTAACAATCTATGAAAGCAGCAGCTCGTTGCACAACACCAAAGCGATAAAAATTGTAAAAAAGCGTAAAGAAAATATTAATGTACGTAAATTGGTGGATTATAGAGACATGTAAATAGATAAGTTGATGGAGACGATGGTATACTATCCTCGTATAGAATACTTCGACTGATCAAGTAGAATAGTTAATACGAAGTCGAGATGTAGTAATACTCTGGGAATTCTTAAATCTAAAAGCTTAAAATTTCAGTCATCATCAAACTTTTCACCTCGAGACCATCCTCGATCGATTAAGACATCGTACACAATTTCATGCGCGAATCCCCCGGCAAAGTCTCGCAGTAACCTCTAAAACGTCCGTTAGCAAAGGTCAATACCATTATGCGAATTCATCAGATAAACCAGCAGAAAAAACCAAGTTCGCTGCGTGAAACATACGCAGGACTGATTGCTACCCCGATATCGAACTCGCCTAGCGCGAGCAATACGAAAGGGTGAAGACGTTGTGGACGAACTCGTTGACATAACTTCAGACCGGTGGCGTAAGCCAATAAGTAGCTCTTAGTACGACGATAAAAATCACCAAGTCACGCGTACACTTGTCCGTGGTTCGCACAGCTACTTCATTTACTTGGCAAGTGAAACGTTACCGTGATTTTCCGCAGACCACCCAATACAAAATTATCCAAAATTTGTACACATTTATCTCGACACATCCAAGCTGGAAGTTTCGCACGTCGTTGTAACCTCCCCGAAAAAAAAAGCTCGTAGGTTAATTACCTTCTCGGGACGGAGGTTCATTAATCATCCAAAGCGGAGTTGATGGGTCCGCGAAGAACGTCGCTTTTCAAATGGCTAATTAAAATGAAACGTGCAATTTGCGAAGACCTCTGACGTGTTAATCGGCCGGTCAAAACACGGAACTAATTTACTTTACCGTATATACCGCGCAAATAATCGATTTTAAAGCTGAATCATTTTCGATCAACGATTAGCTTTTTATGTACGTGCTAACTGGTTCTATTTATGGTATCGACGTCTCGAGAATCAACAAGGTGCGGTTCATCTTCGCGAATTTCTTTGTATTCGTATACGTACAATGAGAATACTCGTACCTTGTGTGAATTAGCCCACGAATTTAATAAGCAAACGAAGAGGAACTTCAAAGGTTTTGAAAACCAGAATTTTTCAATTTCCAAAAAACTTCACAGCCTCATTGGATACTCAATAGGTTAATTTCTATACAAACCCACAATGAGATTTTTTTCCATCGAGCTTCCGTCGGTGAAAGGAACGCAGAAAATCACCAGGCGAAAAAATAAATAGAAAAAACACGCGTAAATAACTCGAACTGGGGGAAAGAGTAGTTCGCCAAGATTTCATTACTATTTCGCTAAATCGTCGTTAATCACGTTCAAGTGTATTCGTTAAAAGAATGTTTAACGTCTCATTAAGTATGTTAAAGATAGTAATTAGCAGAGACGCAACTCGCAAAGGTGAAGTTGACCCATATGGGTCATTTAGATAATTAACAATATTCTAATTGCCGATAAGTCAACTGCATAGCTCAATGCATCGGGCGCTACGCGAGAATTTACTTTACAGACGTTATAATGAGCTGAAAAAAGTCTAATTAACGTTTTAGTAGTTTATTTCCGCGGCTTCTCGCCTATGCGTCTTGTCTTTGCACAATCATATTTCAATGCCAAGCATTCGCGAGGTAATTACCCCGGCCTATCGTGAAATTAGCGTCGTAGACGCGATGCGCGGATATTTTCGCCATTTCCGATCTCGCACCATGACCCGGTTACCTGCGACGAGTATTTTCACTACATCAGCACGAATTACTCGCCGATGCGGCCGCATTATACACAAATCACGCACCAAAACCTACATACGATCGGAAATTCTCATTTTCTGGGCGAAAAACAGGAAAAAACGTACGCACAAAAATGGAACTCACGATTTTCTAGAAAAAACACATATAACGATTACATAAAAATTGATTCTACTTCCCAGCATCCTACGTTTCACTTCCTTTACGCGTATAGCTAATAAGCACAGAAAGTAAACGTAATACGTGCGTATGTCAAGAGACCAAAAAAAACAAAGGTTCAAAATGATACATATAATAATCGTGGGAATGAAGCTTTTCGACAAATTACGCTCCTACAAGATGTACATATTTTTCGCTTAATAAGAAAACGTGCCTGTTCATACAAACGATCGTATTACGTTTACGATCGAATTAAGATATCACCGGAGTTCAGATTATATCATGAAAGTGCGCACCGCTCGATCATATTTTCCAAAAACAACCCAATAGTCCAACAAACAGCTTTAATTAGTCGCAAAACCAGAAAGCGAATACGGTAGTTGGACGTCGTAAATTTATGGCCGTTGATACAAAGATTAACCTAAGCTACCGCGCAACTCTCCGCAAATATATGGTAAACTTGTTGAAAAAGCGAACAGATATGGTTCTTTTGTGTTATTTGAAAAACACAATGGTCACACTCCGGCTTGTTTATCCACCGCTATATATTGATTCAAAAACTAACCTCGGGGATTCCCAGGTATTAACACAGGCATATTAACAATTAAGCTGATTATGTAGACAAGTCTTTGGTAAATGGTCGTATTGAATGTAAAATAAAAGAAGACCTTCAGGCAGTACACAAATATTTTGAAATTTTCATTCAAATAAATGGCTTAGTCAGTTTTGGCAAATTCACATTCTACAGGTCGAGAACCCGAGCAAATATTTCTACCTTGTAAATCAAACCAAAAGAATTAATAATTACAATAAGAAAATGAAAACCGAACGAACTACGGCTTAACCAGCGCTTGAGTGGTTCTCGTGGGTTGGTTACGTAATTACCCCCACTACTGCTGCACACGCGTCTCCAATGCCAAACGTCAGTCGTTCTTTAACTGCCGAACAAATCACACGTGAAATGAATGCTCACGAGCGAAAAGTAAAAAATGACAAGTAACGATGCAAATTTGATTTCGATAACGCTTTACTACTGAAAATAAGCTTTACAACGATCTCCAAATGATGAACAAATACTTGAACGTTCCTAAATGACTGAACGCCTCTAAAATGGAAAATTATGGATTGCACTTCTCGTATGGTTATAAGTCCATGAGAACATATTTGCAGAATAATGCAGATTCCTGAATACCGTAAAAACTCAATTTCAAGAAAAAACAAATAAAAGATTATGCCATAAAATATGTTTTTCTTTATTTTTCTAATTTATTCGAGTTCCATCCTTTTTTAGTTCTTTTAAAATCTCTGCTAAAGAAATCATGACTTGACGTCAGCAATTTTCCTATAAACCTTGACAAGTCTTTTTTCAGCAAATCGCACCTGTGGTTAAAATTTGATCTCTAATGGGAGATTTCACTGAAATAGATCGACTATGGCGTTTAATGGAATTAAGTGTAATCAGCGGGACAAATAGACACAATAACCCATAAAAATGTGTTGTAAAAATTATGATTTTTGAGGATATTGCACTGTTTTCGGCAGTTTTATTAATTTTTTTGTAAATTTATTTCTTATCAATAGTTTTAAGTTTAAAAGAATTTCGATTATAATATTATATCGATTATTGAAATTTCAAAATCCGCCCATCAAAAAATACTCAAAAAATCGGAAATTTTTCGTTTTAAAAATCAAGTTCTATACAATTTTTACATAGACCCAATAATAATCACGCAAATTTGGAAAAACTCACACTCCCCCATAAGAGTCGATGCAAATTATTGAATGTCTGTCTCGTTACTTCATCTTCTTCCCAAGCAGCGCTGCCTGTGACGTCACGACTAAAATATCCCATTTGGACTGGGAAAAAATTTTTTGGTCATTTTTAAGAAAAACCAATAGAAGGAGGCTCGTTATTATTTTTTTGATCAATGAAAAATTATGATATTGGTTTGACGCATAAATTTGAAAGAATATGATAGTCATCATCGAATTTTCGGAGTAAACTCTAAAATACCTTCACCCTCTTCTTTCTCGGAGGAAGGCAAATTGTCTTTTTTTCTTGGAAAATTATATTTACTGACCTACAACGCTAACAATTCTGAAATTTGGGCCACGTGTGATGATAATACTAACGATTTCACAAGAATTTTTTCAGATTTTTTTGGCTTTCAATTTAGTTTAAAAAATCATAAGCAGGACCTTCTTGTCCTTCAAACTTTGATCAGGGTCGTGTAGAGAAAATCCGGGCTCCGGAAAAAATTGTACGGATTTCCTTCCCTTGGAAGGACCCGACATTTTTTCCAAAGGCAGGTCGTTTTTTCCAAAGGGTTCGTTATTTTTTACAAAGGCTTAAAACGTACGCGAGCCCCTCCTCTCCACTTCTGGCTGGGCCTGACCGTGATACCTGCAAAACTAGCAATTTCTGTTATTATCATACTTTGACAGCAGATAAAAATTCATGAATTATTTTCAGTGCTCTTGTGATGGGCATTTTCCAAAGAACCCCAGAAAAAATCATATATCAAACAATTGAGAATTCAATCCATAAATTTCTCGAATCTATCGAAATGTAATAAGAGGTTATTGAGCTTGGCCAAGATTCATACGCTACTTGTGCTAATCCATCTCTAAGCCTTGAACTTGAACGCAGGACCAAGGAAATCGAGAAAACGAGTTATTTCAATGTTGTTACCGCGATTCGTACGTAATCGATACGTTACTTTTTAAGGTTCTAATCGACCGTAGACGAAAGACGATCTGCAAAATGAGCCTTTTCAAAATAGATGATGGCTGCACGAAATCAATCCGAACATTCAAATCGCTATTACTACATCATCGATCAATACAGCAATTTAAAATAATATCTTTGGAAGCATTACGACGAGGGGAACATTGGTGAAATATTCGAGCGCAATTGTACGAAGATGAAAAAATATTAAATTTCTAAAATGAAGTTATCATGTAATTTCCATTACGAGTAAAAATCTCGTTTTGAAATTACTTTATCCGACCACGGTCTCGGATCAAGTTTACCAACGACTACATGTCATTACAAGTCTGTTTTTCTTATATGTTTCGCGTCGCCAACGGCCATAAATCCTCGTGAAAATGGTAAAGCGCGGCTTAACGCAAATTAAAAGAAATCCAAACGAGGAATGCCGGATGAAGAACTGGAATACCTTTCGTTACCCGTTTATTGTTGATATTCTTTTATGATATTACAGACAGCAA